>JASAMX010011976.1:0-33170 GCA_030248175.1 Microlaimidae sp. YZB2_3
AGGGTATTTATCATAGGAAAATACCACCACCGAGAGACGAAGGTTTTACCCTTGTCGTACGAAGGTTTCACGGTTGTTGCGGGGGAAAAGGCCTTCACGGGAACGGGTTAAGTTGCGTCACATGTTTCTCTTCACATAATTTCACATAATTCACAAAGTTTGTTGGGTTTCTGAATCTTTTTCTTTAAGTCTAATGCCTAGGCTATTAAAAAATTTTCTCCAATAACTCATTGTAAAAAACTGTAGTTAAAACAATGAGTAATTTATTTATTACAAAAATACTGGAACTGAAATTAATACTAGTACTAATTCCTAGAGTACTGGAATTAAATTTCCTAGAATACTGGAATTAAATTTGGGTTTTTGAAAAAAAATACCGGTACTACTCGAATAAAATTTGAGGTAGACATAGTACTGGTACCAAAAATATATAATATACCGAAAAATGTGCAACTCCTATATAAAAAAAGTACAGAAAAGGTGGCCTACGTACAATGTAAAAAAAACCACACGAATAATATTGAGAAAATAAAGCGTAGTATTTAGTTTACATTTACATAAGTCGTCAAATATTACATTGATGATATTACATTATAATGATATTATATTACATTACAAATATTACAAGAAAAAAGTATTGAAAGTAAAAAGTTTGTTGCAAAGGTGTAAATAATAATATCAAAAATACATTAACTACTTTATTGTTTTTAAAGGAGGTAGTTAAGTAGCTAGCTAATTGCTTTTAAAAATTAAAGTAGGGGTTTAAGTAGTTAGCTCAAATTTTAGTATTTAAGTAGTTTAAGAAAATTGATCCTTTATTTTGATCAATTTACATAATATTAAAATGCAAAATATACTTTTTTATTTATTTTTATTAAATATAAATAATAAAAAAATGAATAAAAGTAAAGTTTTGATTTAATAAAAACTTTTTTTTCGCATATTGTTTTAAATTACCCTATTAGTTTCACAGTGTATTCCGCCTTGTATACAATCTAAAAAGCCAAAAACAAAATTTTTTTTGTGAAGATAGTTTACTGCAAAATATTTTGACATAAAAACCTTAGCAAAAGTGCCTAATTTAAAAAAAATATATATGCAGAAACTTTATTTTCTAGCAGTAGGAAGGTTTTATAGTACAAAAAAAACTAAAATTTTGGTAAGAGGAAAATATAGACAACAATTCATATTAAAGAATAAATCGTAGGAAAGTAATATTGACCAAGCTGACGTAAATTAGGGTGAGTTCTTGACAGTGCGAAAAGCAGGCTGGGGAAATAAAAAGCTCTGGCTTGAACCATTGCGCTATATTAGTTCCGATATTTAATTTAAAATGTAACGCCCTGGGGCGGGTCCACTAAACGCGTGCTGACTACGTGCTATTTTAGCACGTTGTTTAAAACTCTTGTTAATGTTTTAATTTCTAGGTTTTTTCTCGAAAAATCTTATTAAACTCTTTGTCTGCATGGCATAAATTTATATTTTATTAGTTTTATGTGTATATGTTATAAATACAAGCTAATAAGACAATAACCCCTAGTTAAGGGTTAGAAAAACTCATAACTATGGCTTAAGGCTTTATTAGATTTTATTTAAAGCAAATATGCATAAAACTGTGTAAATATTAAATTATCCCATTAAAAAAGAGTCCCATAAGATATCTTGAAAAAAAGCACCAAAATTAAAACATTATCAAGATTTTTAAACAACGTGCTAACTTAGCACCTAGTCAGCACGCGTTTAGTGGACCGGCCCCAGAGGGACAAATATAATCTAAAGGAGGAGAGGGGGGTTAAACATAACTCCCCAAGGGGTCGAAGTTGACCCCCTCTCCCTCTGAGGGGCTAAATTTCTGCCAAAGCAATGAATGATGATGATGGAACGAAATTTAATACACAGTGCATAATTAATGCAAAATAATTAATCATCATGCATCGCTTTGGCAGAAATTTAGCCCCTCGGAGGGAGAGGAGATAAACTTCGACCCCTTGGGGAGTTATTTCAGGGACGTAGCCAGAGTTTCATTTTGGGGGGGGGCGGATTTTAGTACAAAAAAAAATTTCGGGGGGGGGGGGGCGGAGCCCCCCCTTAATTTTTGAAAACGTTAAAAAAGCAGGGATAAACGTAGATAAAGCTGTATAATACACTGTTTTTGGCCTAATAACCTATTATCTAATGTTTTTAGCGGTAAAAAAATGTTTTCTTAGTTAAAAATTACATAAGCACACATTGATAGAGCCTTTTTACAAAAAAAGGAATTTAGAGACGTTAGTTTCAGACCCCTTGGCTAAACCCACATTGTAAACCAAAGCACATGAGCAGCATCTCGGCTCCATGTTTTCTAGGGTACCTACCTATATGAAAAAAATCCGAGCCAACGCTATAGGCGGCAGGAAAATTTAGGAGGGGGAGGTACATAAATCAACCAATATGATTGTTTGTTTTGCTTTCTGTGTAGTACTTATTACTTATAAAAATTATTGTACTAACTTTAAAATAACATTAGCATCAGGCAACATAAATAACGAGATATATATGTATGTATACTATAGAAAGTGACCGCTGAGCGAAGCGAAGCGGAACAATTTTTTGGTTTTTGGGGGTCCATTGGGGTACTAAAATTATTTTAAAGTTTGGCGCCGAGCGATTAGCGAGGCGCTAGAAAATTTTGAATTTTTAGCCTCTGAAAACCCCCAAATTTTACTATCTGGCGACCATTTCGGGGGGGGCGGCCGCCCCCCCCGCCCAACCACTATCCTTATTTTTCCTCCTGTCCGACCGTTTCGGGGGGGGGGGCGGCCGCCCCCCCGCCCCCCCCCCCTGGCTACGTCCCTGAGTTATTTTTAACACCCCTCGTCCTTTAGATTATATTTGTCCCTCAGGGCGTTGCATTTTAAATTAAATATCGGAACTAATATAGCGCAATGGTTCAAGCCAGAGCTTTTTATTTCGCCAGCCTGTTTTTCGCACTGTCAAGACCTCACTCTCACTTACTTCAACTTTCAATTTACTTTTCTACGATTTATTTTTTAAAGATGAATTATTGTTGTCTATGTTCTCCTGTTACCAAAAATTTATAGTTTCTTTGTAACATGAAACCTTCCTAGTGCTAGGAATTAAAGCTTCTGCATAATTGTTTTTAAAAATAATTTTGTTAAAAAATGGGATTGAAAAAAATTCTGCGTTGCTATTCAGTTTTTAAACGTCATATCGCCAAAAACTTATTCATCTATAATAGTGATATTTTTAGAACGTATCTTCGTATTTCGGAACTCTGCAGTTCGGTCTAACTAATTTTATAAATAAGTATGTCATTGGTTTTTTGTCTAAACCAAATTTTTTATAAAAAAAAAAACTGCAGACAAAAAAAGGCTCCAGGCGGATTTGAACCACCGACCTTCTGCTTACTAGGCAGACGCTCTAACCAACTGAGCTATAGAGCCAAACATTCGTTATGAGCTATTATGCATATAACAAGGTTTTACCACTTTAAACCAATCGGTCTGATTAATTAGTCTTTAAAAAAAATAACAGAAAAAGTTCAAGCAATAAATATCCTATGGATAAATAAAAGACAACCAATTATGCTCACATATATTTAACTGTGAAAACTCACGCTCACAATAGACTATTTCGAGATAAGGCACAGTGAAATTCAAATACACTTGAAGCCAAAAGTTGACATTAAAATAATATTTAAATGAAAATTTCTATTAATTTTACAGTGTAAAATTATGGTGTGAAAACTAAATCTAAAATATAAATCTGATTGGACTGTTAATATTGTAGTTATTAATGTTTATTTTTTAAAAATACGAACATAAAAAATAAAGTTACGATCATAATGTAGCATTGCCTATATAAGTAGGATTTTACTCAAGAATCATCAGTTCCCCTTGTGGTCAAGTGGTTAAGGCGGACGATTTTAGACTGTGAGGCCGGGAGTTCGAACTTCGGTGCAGATGTTTTTTACTTTTTGACGTGGCTTTATCGCGACGTGTAAATTATAATTAGTTTTTTTTTGTTTTTGTGGTAGATAGAAAATAGCTGCATAATAGTTACGTAGTGTTTTTTAAGCCGAAAGTTGAAATTAAAATAATATTTAAATGAAAACTTCTATTAATTTTTTGGTGTAAAATTATGTGTAAAAACTAAATACAAAATATAAATCTGATTGGATTTAGTTTCTTAAAAAATGCGATAATAAAAAATAAAATTACGATCCTCCAAGAAATATTGTTTTGCATTTGTTGCGAATATTTTACGTAATTAATCTTCCGAAAAAGAATTTTTTTAAGAAAAAAACACTACGTAAGTATTATGCAGCTATTTTCTATCTACCAAAAAAACCTAATAATTTACAAAAAAAAACCTTCATCGGGGTTCGAACTCCCGGCCTCACAGTCTAAGACCATCAGCCGTAACCAATAGAGCACAAGAGGATCTGCTGAATCTTAAGTAAAATCCTACTTATATAGCCAATGCTACATTATGATCGTAATTTTATTTTTTATGTTCGTATTTTTACGAAATAAACATTAATAACTACATTATTACGAATCCAATCAGAATTATATTTTGAATTTAGTTTTTACACATAATTTTACACTGCAAAATTAATAGAAGTTTTCATTTAAATATTATTTTAATGTCAACTTTCGGCTTACAGTGTATTGGAATTTCACTGTGTAAAACGCCTTATGTCGAAATAGTCCATTGTGAGCTTGAGTACTCACAGTTAAATATATGTGAGCATAATTGGTTATCTTTTATTTATCCACAGGATATTTATTGCTTGGACTTTTTCTGTTATTTTTTTAAAGACTAATTAATCAGCCGGATTGGTTTAAAGTGGTAAAACATTGTTATATGCATAATAGCTCACTACGAATTTTGGCTTGGTTAGAGCGTCTGCCCAGTAAGCAGAAGATCGGTGGTTCGAATCCGCCTGGAGCTTTTTTTGTCTGCAGTTTTAAAATTTTTGTTTTGTTTGAAACAAGCCTGAATTTGGTTTTTTTTAAGTAACAGTAAAAGTAATTTGAAAAATTTTAATTTTAATAAAGTAAGAGTAAAAGTAATTTGTGATTTTTTAATTCAAGTAAAGTAAAAGTAAAAGTAAGATCTATTTTTTTAAGTAAAAGTAAGAATAAAAGTATAATAAAAGTAATTTTAAAACAAAGCAAAACACCAGTTTTGGAGCTCCTGTGAGCTCTGTTCCAAAGTTTCTTTTTAAATTTTATGTGTAGATTATCTCTTTAATAAGTTTAATGATCAAAATAAATGAATTTAGCGTGTTAACGGCTTAAAAAATTTTCTTCTGCCACCCTTTTTATAGCAAGCCCATAGAGAATCTACCCATTGAAATTACTTAAATTTTTCTTAAATTAAGTATTTCTAGGAAAAAATCCGGGTAAGAGTAAAAGTAATTGAAATTTTAAAAGTCGAGTAAAGGTAAAAGTAATCCAAAATCCGTTACTTTTATTAGCTTAAGTAAAAGGTCAAAGTAACTTTTTACAACACTAGTAAAACCTTGGGCATTCTTTAATTATAACCCACTGAAGTGGTGACCGGAAAGATGGATTGTTTAAAACAGTTATTTTCAAGTAAATTATCGTGATAAAACTCACAAAACATTTATCGTGGAATTTAGACCTTAGTTTCCCTTAGCAAAACCTTAAAATCAAGCTAAATTTAATATTTTGTTTGATTTTGAGGTTTTGCTTAGGAAAACTAAGGTTTATAATCCAGGATTCAGGTTGTTGAATTTTATCATGATAATTTTTTTTAATTTATCACTTTGTCTAAGATTTATTACAAAATTATTTTAATTTAATGGGTTTTTTTCTGAAAAATAACGGTTTTAAACTAGTAGTTCGTCCATGTTTAAAGTAGTTCTTCTTGTATTTTCTTTCCGTTGATCTCTAAAGTGGGTTGTTCTTGAATGGCAAACCTTGTTATATGCATAATAGCTCACTAGGAATGTTTGGCTCTATAGCTCAGTTGGTTAGAGCGTCTGCCAAGTAAGCAGAAGGTCGGTGGTCCGAATCCGCCTGGAGGTTTTTTTTGTCTGCAGTAAATTTTTTTATTTTGTTTGAAACAAGCCTGAATTAAAAAAAAAAGATTTTTTGACAATTTTTTTGTGTGGCTATTTTTCCTGACCGGTTTGATATATCAAGTGGAGATATGGATTTTATTGTAGAAGAAAACGGACTACCGCACTTTCATTTTAATATGGAAGTACTGGTGAGAATTCTGGAAAATTATCGAGTTGTTCACACCGTTGACAAAAGGACACGCCCTAATTAGGGTGCGCCCTGTTACCCGAAAACCGCAATGCCTTTGTAAAATAGTAAATAAGTTTTATACAAAATTTGGTTTAGACAAAAAACCAATGACATACTTATTTATAAAATTAGTTAGACCGAACTGCAGAGTTCCAAAATAGGGAGATGCGTTCTAAAAATATGACTATTATAGATGAATAAGTTTTTGGCGATATGACGTTTAAAAACTGAATAGCAACGCCGAATTTTTTTCAATCCCATTTTTTAACAAAATTATATTTAGAAAAAAAATCATACTTTAGCCCCTTAAGCATTTTCATTTTAACCCAAATAGAGTTTTTTTTGATAACTTGTTAAATTATGGTATTTAATGTTTATTGTTTAATATTGTTTTTGCTGACAATTATAAATTGTATTAAAGGCAAATAGTCGATTAAATGCTGTAAACTATTGAGGTCAGCTAGGTCTGGTTAGCATATAATTAGCAATTAAGCTACTTTAAAATATATTAGTTTAACAATTAGATTTGGAGTAAACACACTTCCATACACGCGTACGCACACAAACAAGCGCGTGTATAAAAAATTTGTTATAACAAAATAAACAAATTTTGCCTACTATAGTTTTGACAAATTTTCGAAAACCATTTTAAGAAGTTTATTTTTTTTAAAGTACACTGTATATTTTATTGATTCATTTAAATGTTTTGGTTTTTTTAACACAAGAAATGAGAAATTTTATTAGGTTAAGCTTAGATAAAAGAAAGGAACATCACAAAAGAACAACAGTTGATGAGATACGGATTTCAAGACAAATATTTACAACTTATTTTACAAAATAAAGCCACAATAGCCTTTAGAAAGATGACTAGTAAAACCATTATAATAAAAATCTGACATTAAATAATTATATTGTGTGTGTAAGTTATTGTACAGTATATTTAAAAACATAGCTTCAAGAATAAAACAAATTAAATTTAAAAAAATATCATTAGTTTATACTAACTTTTAGGTTTACCTTTAGATGCTTAAGTTTTTATGACTTTTATAATATTAATAAAATCATGCAGTGGCGTGCCCAGGGGGGGGGCGGCGGTCTGGGGGGAATACCAACCCTGGTCTGGGGGCGGAAGTTCCCAGGAAGCGGGGGTGGGGTGGGGGCGAGAGACCTTTACTAGGGTCAAGGGGCAGAGCCCCTTGTCAGGGATGTTCGGAGGCCGAATGCCCCCCCCCGTGGGAGAAAATTTTTAATTTATTACGTTAAAATACCCTAGGAATTTTAATTATAGCTAATATTTGACACGAATTTGAGGTTTTTTTCCTATTTACATTTAAAACATGTGTTTGAAACGTTAATAGTATTTGCATAATCCATTTGAAATTGAAAAACTAAGATAAACTTTCAATTTAAACTACCCGGGAAGCAGTAAAAATTTGATTTTCTGACTATTAATATGCGTTTGGAACGCATTAAGAATGTTTCAGTAATAATATTAAATTTTTTTTTTCTCTCCCAAAATTCAAAAAACGTAGGGGTCCCTCCATAGGTGGGCAGGGAGGGGGGGTTGGGGGGGTTATACCCATAGGTGGGCAGCCTCTCGGACTTTGGGGGGGGGTATAGGGGGGGTCAAATTTTAGGGGGGTGTCCAGTAAGACCCAAATTTTGAGGGGGGTGTACCCAATATTTCCGCGCTGCCTTAAAATGAGCTTAAAACGCGTAAAAAAACGTAAAACAAGCTTATAAATGCTTTAAAACTGTGTAAAATTAAAATAAAATCTTATTGCAACTTATAAAAATTTATTTTTTTAATTCTTTTAATAAAAAAAATGTGTAGTGGAGCAGTCAGGATTTCATTTCGGGGGCATCAGTCTGGGGGCGGGGAGAAAAAGTGTTGTCAAAGCGGCGCGAAGCGCTGTCGCCTGCGCCGCGTAGCGGCACCAGCGGACGCGAAGCGTCGGCCGGGGGGTCTGGGGGGTGTCCCCCCAGCGGCCGGAGGCAAAAATTTTTTAAAATATATACTAAAAACGGCTTAAAAATCGTCTCCTGGTGATCGCGTGAACATACCTTTTACTTTTGTTTTTTTTACCTAATTTCTACATAATTTTCTGTGATCTTAAAAATTCAGTCAGGGGGGTTCGGGGGGAACAATGCCCCCCGGAAGAGAAAATTTATAATTTGAGGCGCTAAAATACACTAGAAATTTTAATTCCAAACGATAGTAATTACAAAATTTAAGGTTTTTATAGCTATACTATACATTTATAACATGTGTTTAAAACGTTAAAAAAGGATAATAGTGTTTTATAGTAGTTTTATTAAACATGTATGCCTTAACTACTGAATGGGATAATCGATTTGAAATTGAAAAACTAAGATAAATTGCCAATTTAAACTGCCCGCGTAGCAGGGAAATTTAAACTGCCCGCGTAGCGGGGGAATTTAAAGGTAATAAACGGGAAAATAAGGTAATAAACACTCCGCGCGAAGAGCGGAAAAATTTTTTAGTCCTTTTATAACACTTAAAAATTTTTCTTTGGGAGGCGAATTCGGGGGGGGGGTGTCCCCGACTACCCCAAATTTAAAGGGGGGTGTCAGCAAAATCCGAAATTTTGGGGGGTTATAACCCCCCCAACCCCCCCTGCCCACCTATGTTTATACCCCCCCAATTTTCGGATTTTGCTGACACCCCCCCCCTAAATTTGGGGTGCCCGGGGACACCCCCCAAATTCGCCTCCCAGAGAAAAATTTTTAAGCGTTATAAAAGCGGTAAAAAAATTTTCCGCGCTTCACGCAGAGTGTTTATTACTTTGTTTATGTCGTATACTTCATTTTTTCTTTTATTATTCAAAAAACATTAATTAACCATTATTAACCTTTTATTACCTAACGTTTTAAACACCTGTTTTAAATGTAAAGGGATAAAAAACCTTAAATTTTGTAATAAACATCATCTGGAATTAAAATTTCTAGCGTATTTTAGCGCCTTAAATTAAAAATTACTCCCTCGGGGGGCATTCTGCCCCCCTGACAAGGGGCTCTGCCCCTTGACCCCGCTGGGGGGCTCTCGCCCCCCAAACCCCCCAATACTGGGGGGCTGCCGCCCCCCAGACCCCCTTCAGGATTAGTATTCTGGACCCCCCAGACCGCCCCTTCCCCCAAATGAAATTCTGGGCACGCCAACGCCACTGTTCTAGACCCCCCAAATTTTTATCCTTGGCAACCTAAAAGGGGGGTCGAACTCCAAATTTTTCCCTTTGCCGACCCAAAAGGGAGGTCAAAACCCCCCTGGCTTTGGCTACGCCCATGTATGTACCTATATAACTTTTAATTAAATATAAGATTATAGATTAAAAAGTTTGTGATACTTGACTTTATAATCAATACAATAATATTACTATTCTATTATTACGTAATTATTAAAAAAAAACTATGATTTCTAATCTAATTCTAAGAATATATACACATTATTATTAAACGAATTAAAAAATAAAATTTATAAGTTGCAATAAGGTTTTATTTTAATTTTACACAGTTTTAAAGCATTTATAAGCTTGCTTTACGATTTTTACGCGTTTTAAGCTCATTTTAAGGCAGCGCGGAAATATTGGGTACACCCCCCTCAAAATTTGGGTCTTGCCAGATACTCCCCCTAAAATTTGACCCCCCCCCCAAATCCGAAAGGCTGCCCACCTATGGGTCCCTCCCCTCTTACAGAAAAATTTAGGGGGGGGGGGCGCCGCCCTCTCCTGTGTACGTCACTGATCATGGGATCTTATTCATGATCACAATGTTTTGTTTTTGAAGACTATCGAAAAGATTCCGCTGTGATACAGTTGGATAGGAGTGGCAAAAACATAAAATAGAACTCTCACAATTACAATTAAAATTTAAAAACATAATAAATGTAAAAATACATCACACTGCAGACCTGTGCACTGCCCCCACCCGGGGTTAAAACGGGGGGGGGGCAATTCCAAAACGGAGGGGGGCACGGGGGGCAACTTTTTTGAAACGAGTGGGAATAAAACGGGGGGGGGCAAGCAGGGGAGAAAGAAAAAAAGAGAAAAAAGGGGAGAAAAAAAAAGAAAAAAAGAAGGAAAAAGGGAAATAAGACAAAAAAGCGGAAATAAGGTAAAAATAGGTCTAAAATTGCTTAAAATACATTGAAATAGGCTAAAAATTGCAAAAAATTCGCGATAATGGCGTCATCATAGGTCAAAAATGGCGTCATATTTTTAGGGTACTTTTTCATTTTTTGGCGGGGGGGGGGCAATAAAACGGGGGGGGGCAAATCCTCCAATAAAACGGGGGGGGGGCATTTTCAGACCGTGCACAGGTCTGTCACACTAATTTCCAAATATTTATCTACGCTTAAATCACAATTTTTTACACTTATAAAGACACTGTCTCATTTATATGTAAATATCGCAAGGGTGGAAAAGGTGTTGGCTATCACGCTCCTTTGAAATTTGGAAGGTCAGACGGAGAGGTTTTTAAAGAAAATTGTTTTAAGTCAGTGATTTCATGTGTTTCAAATTATAAACGTGTATACAATAAAAGAATATGTTATTTGGGTAGTGTACCCAGCTACCGCTTTTTACTAAAAAAAAACGTGCTTCTAAAAATAAATAATAGTAGATAAAGGTTTATTTTCGAATTCTGATTGAGGTCCTGTCTGTTGAAAAAGTCAAGGTAGGGTGTCAAAATAAAAAAGGTCCACAATTTCTTGACCTCGAGATACACCTTACCCGCCCCGTTCTTTGCGATCACATGCGGTCTCAATAAAAACACGAAACCCGATATCTATAATTTTCACTCGGAGAGTGAACTGGAAAGCTGGATAAAATAAGATTTGTTTTTTTTTAAAAGCTGTAGGGTGACACACAAGGATCAATTCGCATCGATTCTTAATTGCTGAAACGACTGCTATCAATACGGAGCAATCCTAAGCGGTCGTGGAGTGTTAGAATGTTCACGAGTTGTCACTTGAGCAAAGGCGTAGCCACGGGGGGGGGGGGGGTTATGGGGTTGTAACCCCCCCCTTTTGGGCTGGCGGAGGTAAAAATTTGGGGGTCCCAAAAGAACAATTTTAAAAAATTGTCTCGCGCTTTGCTCTGCTCAGCGCTCAACATTTATTTCTTTGTTACAACTTTTAAGTGATGTTTGTAATGAATTTCAAAGACAATTTTTGAACTTTTTTTTGTGCTGTCGCACGATTTTAAGTGTTATACCTTTTTAAACCTAAAATTTTTCAAGTTTAACTTACAAAAACAATGCAAATAACAACAAAAAGAATCACCTAGCGCGAAGCGCAAATTTTTTTTACCCCTTTTAATGTCTTTTTTACAATATTTTGAAAATTTGGAGTACAACCCCCTACAACCCCCCCCCCCTTTTGAAAAATTTGTATGGAGTACAACCCCCTCCCCCTTTCCGAAATCCTGGCTACGCCCTTGCACTAGAGTTGAACTTTTGGCGGGTTAGGTTGAAAGAAAACGCGTTTAAAGCTAAATTTAAAATAAATTTTCGGGATGTCGAGGAACAAACCGTATATTCCGACCCTGCTCTAATATGGCTTTGCGGGTTTGCAATTTTATTCGAATGTTCTCGAACTGATCTTTGGATTGAAGATTTGTACTGGGATACACAAAAAGAATATGCTTCTAAACTTAAGGAGATGCCCCCAAAGTCGACGCAATTTTAACGATTCTGGGGACGATCCCTATTCTAACGCCGGCTTTGCGATTGCGATAATCCCTATTCGAAGCGTATAATTGAAAATAAATCCGCCTTTAAAGCTAAGGATACGGTCCCTTAATTTAAATCCGTTTTCGGGATTATGGGGACGACTCCTATTCCTACACCGCCCTCGTGGGCGGTCATGGAGTGTCCGAAAGTCCACGAGCTGTCGCTGGGGTTGAAAATTTCCATGGAGGAGAGGTTGGAAATACCGTCATATCCGCCGATCGCGTACAATTTTCCTAAAAATTCAAAATATAGTCGCCGAAAAAATTTAAAACTAGAAGAAAAAAAACACAACGAATTAAACAACACTTACCTACCCTAAATAAAACTAGTAGTAAACGGATTTTAATAAATTTGTCAGAAAGGAAAGTAACTTTGATAGTAATAAACGCAAATTTTAATTTTCGTTTAATTCCAACCAGTAAAAAAATAGGTTTATTTCTTTAAAAAAAAATCGGCTAAGGGCTATTTCGTTTGTACAGTATTTTATAATTAAGAGTTAACTACGACCTATAAACTAATATTTTAAATTGAAAACAAAATTAATAAAATTATTTGAGCTCTTTAAATTTACAAACAAAATTTTGAAAATTAGTTCATTTTCTAACAGAACAAGAACAAAGCCCTTAATTAATAAAAAAATACAGCGCAGCACAGAAACACACCATGTTGTTGTTGTTGCATTACCTGAATCTTATCTTCCCTATGCAGATTATGCAAAAGGCAGGCGCTAAGACACGCCAGGAGGGGTGAAAAAATTTCACCCTCATGGTTGAGACTCTTCGTTCAACATTAATAACGATGTTGGCAACCTTTACCGCTAGAGTGTTCACTGCATGCAGAAACACACCATCAACCTCACACAGCTGATTTTTCTTTAAAAAAAAGTTTTTTCATTTATTACTAAGTTAGTATTGAACTAAATTTAAAATTTAGGTTTGTGCTAAGTTTCTTTTAACTTAAGCCTTTTTCTACGAAGTTTCATCCAAATTCATCTAGTTTAGTTTTAAAACTTTTGATTTCGGGATTTAGAAAACCAGTTTTTAATCAAAACATTTTTCACAATATCTTTTATTAAATTTTTTTTCTGAAATCAAAAAAACGACATGAGAACCAGGCGACTGCGCTTGCCGTTCATACTGGGCTGAAGCGTTTGTGGCTGACTGCCGCCAGATGTGTTGGGCGCTTAACGAAATCCCCATTTCATCTCTCTGACAGCATCACCTTACGATTACCAAACTTGTGGCCTGTGTTGTGTAGAGGCTTAGTAGCATACATGGGCACGGGGGGATTAACTCCCCCCAAATTTTGAGAAAAGGGGTTTAACCCCACCCCCACTCAGAAGTGGGGGGGGGGGAGAAAAGTTTAACTCCCCAATTTTGGAAAAATGAAGAAAAAAAAGTCTTTAAATTGACCTCTAACTGCTTTCAAACTTGAGTTTTGAGGTCAAAATGTATGTTTTAAGCAATAAAAAGCTCAAAAATGCAATAAAAAGGGCTTTTTACCTATTTTTCCTTCAAAATCGAAAAACGATATGGGTAAAATGCACTCCAGAAAAAAAACGATATAGGTATTTTTCGTTTCTCGGATTTTAACCCCCCTAATTTGGGGTTTAACCCCCCACTCCGGACCAACTTGCCCACGTACATAGATGAGAAAGTGGGGGGGGGGCAGGTTGGGGTCCCCCCCCTGGCCTCGAAATTTTGGGACCCCCCTAGACGAAAATATAGGGCCCCACCCTTCCCCCAAATTTACGAATTTTTTACCCCTGACCTCCCCCCTACAATTTGAAATCTGACCCCCCCCACTCCGGACCAACTTGCCCATGTATCGTTAGTAGAGTTAAAAAATACTTGAATATGATAAATGTATTCTCTGAAGTAATTGTAAGAAGCCCATATCAATTAGGGCCTCAAACAATTGTTTTTACATGGGTGTATATAACAACTTTTAGTCAGTCAATTTTTCTTTAAATGTTATTTTAACAAACAATTTAAAATGATTTTTTAACACAATTTTTAGAATTTTACAAAATTGTTACAGAATTTGGCAAATATTATTATAAATGATACCTGAATTCGCAACGAGGGCTACCCGACTCCGCTTTACGTTCATACTGGGCTGGAGCGTCCACTCGTCCTTGTGTGGATCGTAGCACTCAACGCTACGGAGGAACTGAGCCCCGTCGTAGCCACCGCACGCGTATAACTTACCTAAAAACCAGCGTAATTTTATTTTAGTAGTAATGTTTACCGGAGCTTCCGAGCTGAGCTACACTTTACGTAGCTCTGGAGAACCTACACTTTACTTTCATTCCACGCTTTTAAGAAACTTAGCCCTTTCCTGCCAACCCTTTTCACGCGTACAGCTTCCCTAAACCCTAAAAGCTAATCAAGCATACGTGATGTTACTCGGGGCTCCGGAGCTCGGCTCCTGTCTCCCCGTTACTTTAAAGAATTAAATTAAATCAAATAATTGTTCCGACCATAATTTACTCGCTCATGTTACCCTGTTATCCGCTTGATAATTCATTATTATTTTGTTAGAAAGGAACCTGACTGACTACAAAAAACACGAACAAAAAATATTCAAAAATTAGTATTATTATTAAACTGTCATTACCATGATGGCATCATGAGTTAGAAAGAATCACTATAAAATACTTGTAACTGCGACTCTTTTTATGTCTTAACCCACAAATAATGCGTTATAATATAAGCCAGAGTCCTTACAAAATGTATAAAATGCATTTTTTTCTTACCGTTAAGAGCAGTGGCGCCCAGTCTACACCTCCGGTTGACCATGGGACGCACGGCCGTCCACTTCCCGCTCTCCGCGTCGTAACACTCCACCGAATTGAAAATGGACATTCCGTCATGACCACCCAGCACTAAATGAAAAGGACACAATGAAACACCATTAAACAATAAATATTGTTGTTTTTGTGTTAGCTTGCTGGAGTTATCTCACTGGTTTACCGTTTACCGAAATTTAAAAGTTTACCGAAATTCTTCTTTATCTATTTGCAGCATTTGAACTACAAATGTCAACACGCCCGTAGCGCAATGACAGGACGCCTGCCCAAGTCTTTCTTCCAATGGAGGTTCATAAGATCGAGTTGCGACTTTCAAAATCTGCGCTATAATTAACTGGCTGTTTCTGTATTAATTTAATTTTTTATTTATGGCATTTGTTTACATAATTAGCGGCTTTTCTTACACGTCGCCTACTCATGGTGAAAGTGTCAACGATGGGCTCTCCAGCGGAATCAACGTTGCAAAGGACGAATACCTTTCTCCCAACTCCTTATTTTTGACTCGCCGTATTTTTGGAGTGGAATCAGGCAATGCCAGCTTTGCCAGACCTGTGCACTGCCCCCCCCCCCCCCCCGGGGTTAAACCGGGGGGGGGGGCAATTCCAAAATGGGGGGGGGCACGGGGAGCAACTTTTTTGAAACGGGGGGCAAGCAGGGGGGAAAGAAAAAAAGAGAAAAAAAGGAGAAAAAAGAGAAAAAAAAAGAAAAGGAAAAAAAGGGACAAAAAAAGCGAAAATAAGGTAAACCAGGTCTAAAATGGCTTAAAATACATTGAAATAGGCTAAAAACTGCAAAAAATTCGCGATGATGGCGTCATCATAGGTCAAAAATGGCGTCATAATTTTAGGGTACTTTTTCATTTTTTGGCGGGGGGGGGGGGCAATAAAACGGAAGGGGGGCATTTCCAGACCGTGCACAGGTCTGGCTTTGCTGATTCGGTCGTTACTGCTGGCTACAGGAACACACTTGAACCCAGGTCCTGGACCTCCTCAGTGTGTAACTCTAACAATAATTAATCGGAACTGTGCCTCTGTTTTGTGTTCCATCTGCAACAGGTGGTGCCATTTCAGCAAAACTGGAGAGAACTGCAGTGAACTTAAAGAGATGACAGAATGAAGAAACAATTATGCTTGTTGGTCCTAGAAACCGCTCAATACTCCTACACCATCTACAACATCTACCGGCATCCCAAGTCTGCTTGGCCCATGGTTCTGTGTCTCGTCTGCTGCGTCCAGCCTAAACATCTTACAGTTTAACTGCAACAGGATAAGCAACAACATCCAAGAAATCATGCTGTCCCATGATATCAAGATTGCTGCGCAGTAGGAAACCAAGTTAACCAAAAGATACAAAAGCCCAATAACACCTGGGTACACACTCTTGAGGAAAGACCAAGAAGAAAACAAAGGTGGCGGTATCACATTCCTAGGCCACCACAACATCCAGTTCACAGAGCTTCGAGTCAACATCCGGGATAAGCACTTGGAGACAAAAGCGTAGCCAGGGGTATGGGGATTGTAACCCCCTCCCCTTTTGGGCTGGCGAAGGTAAAATTTGGGGGTGCTGAAAAACAATTTTAAAAAAATTTCTTGCGCTTCGCTCCGTTCATCGCTCGATATCAATATCTTTTTTACAACTTTTAAGTGATGTTTCTAATGAATTTGAAAAACAATTCTTGAAAATTTTTTGTGCTGTCGCACGATTTTAAATGTTATACCTTTTAAAACCTTAAAATTTTCAATTTTAACTTAAAAAAACAATGCAAATAACAGCAAAAAAATCACTTAGCGCAAAGCGCAAAATTTTTTTTACCCCATTTTAATGTCTTTTTTACGGTATTTTGAAAATTTGGAGTACAACCCCCTTTTGAAAAATTTGTATGGAGTACAACCCCCCTTTCCGAAATCCTGGCTACACCCATGCTTGGAGATACAGAAAATCTGCATAGGCGTTGACAGTAGTTCCAGACTGGAGCTTACCAAAGTCTACCTGCCCCCTGGTAGTAGCTGCGAAGCTACATATCAGCCATCTCTTATGCCTTTGCTCAACAACACCACTTAATCTCTCAACTCAACGACTCCTAATCCTTAGCGACTTCAATGCCCACACAATGAACACGCGACAATGATGTTGAAACAATACCTGATAAATTGTTTTGACGCTGACCATCCCGGACACAAAATCTTCAAGCAGAAGCAGCGCCAAGAAACATGAAACGAGATCTTGTCAACACCTATTGAACATCTGTTAAGAATCTACTGTCATACACAGACAGACCGTAACCTCAGCGATGGCTTTATATGCTCCGAATCCAGTAGTGGACGCCGCCCACCAGAGATAGACAGTTTCCAAAAAAACTTACCAAGATCCAGCAGAACAACGTTATCGCAGCTGAGGTCTGGATACTGCAGACTCATGAACTCTTATCAGCACATGATCGACAGCAACATTCCAGACCGGTGCCCACATTGTATGAAAGGCCCCCATGACATCAAAAACCTCTTCAGCAGCACAACCAAACCCACGGCGCTGAGTCCCAAAGACCGGTGGCGACAACCTGAGGAAGCCGCCATATTTTTAAATCTTCTCAGACCACAAGAAAGATGATTGAGATGGGTTAACCACAACAATGTAATTAGCGAGAAATATTTCCTATGGTGTGAACTAGGTTACACCTTGGTACAAACCATTATGACATGAAGCATCACGTCACGCGACGAAATGAATCATGCCAAAAAAAAACAAAAAAAAATTTAAAAAAAAACTAAAAAGATAAAAATAAACAAATAATAAAAAAATAAAATAAACTCACCGTAAACCTTTCCGTCAAGAACAGCTATGCCGGCCGCCGATCTTTGCTTTGTCATCCCGTTCAGCAGCGTCCACCTAAAAAAAATTTTTGCTAAATATCGTTGTTACTACGGCAAAATGAGCCACAATTAGTATAAAATATGTGAGCCTGTGACTCATTTTTAATTTTACACAGGAATCTATTAACTACAGAATAGATCACAGTCCATTGTATTTTATAATTATGACAGTGGCTCATTTTGCTGTAGTAAGGATATTTTTATTTTAGTATAAGGGTTGATTGGGTAGGAGTTAAAAATTTCTTAATTCTGCATTTCAAAATTTAAAACCACATGCCTATTTCGAGTTCCCTTCTGACAAGTAATTTTTCCAAAGTCAAAAAAAAAACTCAGTTATTTTTTTTTCAAAATGAAATTTTAGGACTGTTGACTGAACAGCAATACGTTTTTAAGCAGAATTTAATAATTAATTAAAATATTAATATTAAAACGTTTATTGGGTAAATGTACAAGGGTTTTTGGATGGATTTAATCCAAATTAAATCTAAAATTTTTGAAAGTATGAACAAACAATACCATTATCGTAAAATATAATGGTGTAATTTTAATTTATTATTGGTAATTTTATTTAACAAATAAATATGCATTTACAATTGAGCCGCGTTATCAATTGGAATTAAAAACCTAAGATAAATTTCCAAATTAAATGTCCCGCGAGGCACGAAAAAATTAGTTTTTGGACATTTAGTGTGCTATTAAAACACAACAGGAATACTTCTCAATTAAATATTAAAGCATTTTTTCTTTCCTAAAATTAAAAAAAAACGGAAGTATTCCCAACTAAAAGAAAAAATTCGGCTTCGCCGGATTTCGGGGGTGGGGGAAGGGGCGGGGGAGGGGTGGGGAGAAAGCCCCAAGAGTATGCCACCGAAAGTTTTATTGTGTTTGTTTTTTCTTCAAACAATCATTAAATGGTTACATTTCTGGGAGAAATCAATCATTCATATTCATAAAACTATTATCAATTCTGGGATTTAAAATATACAGCCGTATTCATAACAATGGCGAGGCCTTCCCAGCGTGATCGCGCCTGGCGTCGACGCCGGGCGTGTCATAAACGCTTTTTTAAGGACAGACATCAAAATTTGTTTAAGAATAAGATGTTGATGCAAATGTTTTGAAATTTACTTTAATATTTGTTTCCCATTCACCTGGTAAATTATTGCAATTAAATTAAGCGCTATTTTTTTCTTTGTTTTGTGGAAATTCGGTGTTACGAAATTTTAAACACCACTCGCACGTCCATTAATGCAAATGTTCATGACACGCGAGGCGTCGACGCGAGGTGAGATCACGCCGGCGAGGCCTCACCGGTTTTATGAATACGGCTGATTACTTCATCAGCGACAGTTTCAGCACGGCCTTGATTCGCAAAATAAACATTAACAAAGCAAGTGTAAAAATACAGAATTCTCTGAGAGGCGGTACTTTCACAGGATGTTTTTCATTCCTTTACATAACTATTTTAAGTTTTGCGTGGTTGCCAATTTTTTAAAATTGTGTTTGAAAGCAATTTTGCTTTTTATTGTTATCTGTGGGGGCGGCTGCCACCACTTGTAGGTGGCCGGCCATAGCGCATGCGCATTGCTTTCGAATTCCAATACTCCACTATCAAGAAACAAGTGCAATTCCTCCAGCTAAAAACCGAAGCATATCATCAGCAACCAAATGAACCGAAAGAAAATAATACACATACCTGTCGAATCCGGGATCGTAGCATTCCACCGTGGAGAGGGAGGTGATTCCGTCGTATCCACCGCAAACGTATAAACGGTCCCCCATCACTGCAGCTCCCAATGCAGAGCGTTTGTTATTAAGAGGTGCCACCTAAAAACATAAGGAAATCAATACTTTACCATTACCCTATCATTTTACGAATCTAGTGTCTTCTAAAGGTACAAAAATGATGCGCATTGAAAAGCATTTGGAAGTCAGCATACTTCGTTAATGAGAATGTCGATTTAAACAATTTACTTGTTGCATTGTGAAGAATAGAGATTGGAATTGAACCTATATACTGATTTTAGTACAGTATATATCGACTATATTTTTGGAAAGATAAATGCTTACTAAAAGATTTTTTACCAGTACGCATCTTTTTGTAGACTCTAATTTGTTGGCATTTTTTAAGAGCACACCAATAAACTACAAAAATTAACACGATAAACAGTGGCGTGCCCAGGAGGGCGGGGGGGGGCGCCCCCTGACGTTTTTTGAATTTGCTTTTTTGATGCTTTACAAAAGCATTTATTAATAGTTAAAAAACCAAAATCGCTTCGCGGGTAGTTTCAATTGACAATTTTTCTTAGTTTTTCGAATTCAAATTGATTATGCCGTTCAATAGTTAAGGCATTATTATGTTAAATAAAACTATTATAAACACTAATAACGTTTTATTAACGTTTTAAACACATGTTTTAAATGTTTCGGGATAAAAAACCTTAAAATCAGTAATATATATCATCTGTAATTAAAAATTTTAGTGTATTTTAGATCATTAAATTAAAAAACTTTCTCCCCCAGGGGCATACTGCCCCCGGACACCCCTGAAAAGGGGCTCTGCCCCTTTACCTGGTCCACCCCCTCCTAGCCTCGAAATTTTGGCCCCCCCTAGAAAAAAATCCAGGGGGCCCCTTCCCCCCAAATTTTCAAATTTTTTACCCCTGACCCCCTCTAGATTTTGAAATCTGACCCCCTTCCCCTCTCGAGAAAATTTTAAGTACTTTTTTTATAGTAAATTTTCTTCCAAAAACGTGATTTTTTAACACAAATTGATGTATACCTGTATATCGCTTTTTATTCAATAAAATGTAGTAATAATTATCTTACAAATTCATTTTACACCCTTTTTATACCTGTATATCGTTTTTTATGCAATAAAATGCAGTATTATCTTACAAAAAACTATTATTAAACCTTTAATGGTTTAAAATTATTTTGCTTTAGAAATTGAACCGCACCTGACCCCCCTCTAGGTTTCAAAATCTTCCACCCCAGGTCGACCCCCCTAGAAAGCTAAGGGGGATTCGACCCCCCTCCTAGATTTTGAAATGTGATTGACCCGGGGTAAACACCCCCCCTTAGCTTTTTGACCGTGTTCATCTATGGAGGCTGCCCCCCTATGTTCCCCTAGAAATGAAAACCCGGGCACGCTACAGACGATAAAAGTCAACTTGATTAAGATTTTGCTTAAGTTTCATTGAAAAACTAAGATTTAAACTAGTTTTCAAAAATTGTTCATGAGTTTTATTCATCGTAATAACTTTTATTATCAAACTTTTAACTCAATAGTGCGCTGTTGAAGAATGACAATATTTGTTTACCTCTTTCCACACCCTTGTCTCCGGATTGAACACTTCCACGGTTTTCAGACGTTCGTGACCATTAAATCCCCCGATGGCGTACAGCAGCCCCTCCATAACGGCCACGCCCACTCGACTGCGCAGAGTTGTCATTGGC
This sequence comes from Microlaimidae sp. YZB2_3, assembly GCA_030248175.1. Taxonomy (NCBI): domain Eukaryota; kingdom Metazoa; phylum Nematoda; class Chromadorea; order Desmodorida; family Microlaimidae; species Microlaimidae sp. YZB2_3. The sequence goes on from JASAMX010011976.1 coordinate 21,174, forward strand.
TCGATGGAGGACCACCTAAATATCAATTTATTTATAGTTCATTGATCGTCAACGTTTTTATCACGCCGCTTTGATCGCGCAGGGTTGCGACACACCTGAATAACACTATTCGTTTTATTGCACAATAAATGTCATGACATATTGATATTAGTTTGTGTGCCTTCCTCCCCCCTCGAGAAAATGTTTAAGAACTATTTTTTTTCTAAATATTCCGCAAAAAACGGGAAGTTTAGTTTTAGTCTTTTCACACACCTTTTAAAATTAAACACAGACCTGTGCACTGTCTGGAAATGCCCCCCCGCTTTATTGGAGGATTTGCCGCCCCCCTCCACCAAACAATGAAAAAGTACCCTAAAATTATGACACCATTTTTGACCTATGATGACCCGCCATTGAGCCACCAGGACTGTGCTGACCTCGGGGCAGCACTTAACGGGCCTACGGGTTCCACTACCACCTAAACCTGGTTGCTTGATCTTTTCTTTTATAGAAATGTGTCCAGCGTGGCATGGCTAGAGTGTTTGTTGTTGTACGTCGGCCACACATAGCAGTTTTCCATTTAGCAAACCAGTGGACAAATACAGCTCTATTGTGTGTGGAGTTTGTAGCACTGGCCTTGCAGGAACACCTATACTGACCATGTACGACGTTAAATAGTAAGATCAATATTAGGCGCGACTTAAAAAATCCTTTAGACAAAGACCTCGGAATGGGTGAACACTGCATGTAGTGAACACTCTAGCGGTAAAGGTTGCCAACATCGTTATTAATGTTGGACGAAGAGTCTTAACTATAGGGGTGAAACATTTTCGCCCCTCCTGGCTTGTCTTAGCGCCTGCCTTTTGCATAATCTGCATAGGGAAGATAAGTTTCAGGTTATTCAACAACAACAACAACAACCTATGATGACGCCATCATGGTGAATTTTTTGCAGTTTCAATGTATTTTAAGCCATTTCAGACCTATGTTTACCTTTTTTTCCTTCCCTTTTTTTCCTTTTTCCTTTTCCCTTCTTTTTTTCTCTCCCCGCTCTCTCCTGCTTGCCCCCCCCCCCCCCGTTTTTTATTGCCCCCTCATTTAAAAAAAAGTTGCCCCCCTCCTATTTTTGGAATTGCTCCTCCTCAATAAAACCCCAGGGGGGCAGTGCACAGGTCTCTTAAACAGCATAGAATAAAAATTTTACACCAATAATGCTACAAGAGGAGGAAGTAGACTAAATAATGGGTTTAAAGTATACATGGGCAAGTGTTTCCCGGTTGGGGGGAAGGTTAACCCCAATTAGGGCAGGGGTTAAAATCCAAAACTTAAAATACCCATATTGTTTTTCTTCTGCATGGATTCACCCATAAAGTTTTAATTTTAAGAAAAATGTAGGTAAAAAATGACTTGAGGTTAAAAAGCCCTTTTTATTGCATTTTTAAGTTATTTTTGTTTAAAACATTCATTTTGACCCCCAAACTTAAGTTTGAGGCAATTAGAAGTCATTTTAAAGACTCTCACTCCATTTTTCCAAAATTGGTGGGGGGTTAATCTTTTTCTTCTTCCTCCACTTCTGAGCAGGGGAATTAGACCCCCCTTCTCAGAATTGGGGGGGGGGTTACATTACCACAACCTTCTCCTGTGCCCATGTATGGGTTATAGTGGTTTGTATTGGACATGTGATTTCCTGTATGCCTAAAAACTCTTTAGAGAAAAAATTTTCACATTTTCTAATTTTTACAAATTTAGTAAGTGATATTAACCCGCAAAAAGAGGATAATTCCTGAACATTTCCCATTTACTGTGGCCTGAATTTCTCCCAGATAATTTGGTGACTCAAAGATTTTTTTGTATGCAGATGTGACTATTTCTGAACACACTATGGCTTTGAACTGTGAGATATGCACGCTGAAGCTACACTCAGACATGCTCTCGAGTGATATAATTCTTGCTCCGGGTAGCTAAACGCCGTTCCATACCCGCATCCGAGACAACTGCTTTCTCCCGAAGAGTGGTCTTCCCTGATTGGTCATAACCATAGGTGTTTTTGGTCGGGTCCGCTAGGCGGTTTACGGGTGAAAGGCCAAATTTTTTTAGGGGGGGTACGGACCCCCCAGGCTTTTTAGGGGTCGACCCGGGTGCGAGATTTCAAATTTAAGAGGGGTCCAGAGGGAGGGGGGTCCAATTTTTTAACAATTTTTTTAAAATCAATAATTTAAGTGTTTTTAGGTCTAATATTAAATTTTATGTACTAAAACACCTATTTATGCTTAAAAAGTTTATTTAAACACTGTTTTTTACTTAAAAAAACGTGTTTTTGACAGTAAATAAAAAAATATACTTGCAAATTGGTCGGGAGGGGGGGGGGGAGGAGGGTCAGCCTCACTAGGGGGGGGGGGGTCCGGCCGGACCGCTCTCGAGCTTTGGGGGAGGGGGGGGCCCCTGAACTTTTTCTAGGGGTTGAAAAATATTTTGGCTTGAGGGGGGGGGCACCCCTCTGTCCTCCCCCCCAAAAAAAAACATCTATGGTGTTAAAACATTGCAAGTTATACACTATGCCACTTAAATCTTTTAACTTTAACAATTTTTCTACAAATTTAAATGAGGATTTTCGTAACTTATAAGCTTATTTCTTAAAGTTATTAAATTTGTAATAATATTAGGAGTAGTAGTGCTGTTTGCAGAGCTACTGTGCCCTAAATGCACATATTAGAGGGCCGAAGTCTGCCTTGTTTTGGTATTAGTCAGTGTACAAACTATGTAATAATCTTAATTTGATGAATTTTTTTATTTTGAAAAAGGTTAAGCCTACCCCTTCATTTCCAACCTTAAATAATCGATGACTTCCTGAAATTGGTAACAAAAAGCAGCTAAAAACCTATTTAGTTTTGCAAAACACGAAAGATAAAAAAATTTAAAACCTAAATACCACAATCTTCAATTCCAAAGCTCCGCTTTTCATGGTTTGGAGAACCGCCGGTCCTCTCAAAAAACACTGTCTTATTTTTGGAATTCTTTGTTTTTATAACATTCTCTAAAAAGTAATGTCATAAATTATTTGTCATAAAATTTTTGAAAAATGTTTTTTCAAACTAATTAAAACCAATGAAAAATAAAAATAAGCTCAAACAAGCTTTAAAATCGCATTTATAGGGCGAGCTCTGGAGCTTCTTCCACTTTATAATTGCCGGAGCTCTGGGGCATTTTTTAGTAGTTTTATGTTATTTTTTAGACTCCAAAATGTATGTAAAGAATGATAAAACGAAAAACAAAATATTTAAGTTCAATTTAATAATCAATATTTTTATCATAAAATCATTTTTTAAGTGGAAAACATTATAATATGATGCGTGAAATAAAGCTAAAAAACCATTTTTAATACAATATGGTTGAAATATATCTGGCTGACCTCGTAAAATTTGTAAAAAAGGAGATGGGCATAAGTGGATCATTATTGTGCGGTTATGACGCATTGAAAAAAACGAATTAGAGCGTATAATTTTTTAATTCCCGTTTTTTTCAGAAAATATACAAAAGTTATATTTAGTTTAAACCTCTTTAAAAAAATTAATTTTTGTTTAAAATTTAGTAATGATAATTAATTGTATAAATATGGTATTTAATCTTTATTGTTTTACCATTTTTTAGTGTAAAATTTAACTAATTTTGTTGTTAAAGACTCCATTTAATTCTACAAATCATCGAAGTCAGGTAAGTTTGATTTGCCGACAACAAATAAAAACACAATCGACACATAAAATAGTTATAAATAAATAGTTTTAATAAAAACAGTAAACAGTCCGATACGATACTGAATCAAAATGGTAAAATCAAAAACCGGCGAACGCAAAATTGAACTCAGCTTTTTTTTTCTCAGCTGACCAATCAGAGAAGACCTTGGAGAAGGGAGAGAAGGTTGCCTCCGATGCGGGTATGGAACGGCGTTTAGCAGAGGTGTGGCACCGCCCCCCCGGGGTTAAAACGGGGGGGGCAATTCCAAAATGGGGGGACCCACCTGGGGCAAGTTTTTGAAACGGGGGGGGGGCAATAAGCCCCTTCTGGGGCAAGCAAGGGGAAAAGAAAAAAAGAGAAAAAAAAAGAGAAAAAAAAGAAAGGAAAAGGGAAAAAAGGGACAAAAAAAGCGAAAATAAGGTACAAATAATAAAATGGCTTAAAATACATTGAAATAGGCTAAAAACTGCAAAAAATTTGTGATTATGGCGTCATCATAGGTAAAAAATGGTGTTATAATTTTAGGGTACTTTTTCATTTTTGGCGGGGGGGGGGGGGGCGAGAAAACGGGGGGGGGCAAATCCTCCAGTGAAAAGGGGGGGAATTTTCAGACCGGGCGTACGTCTGGCGTTCTGCGTAAGGAACCATCTTTTTTTCCTTTTTCTTTTCCTTCCCCCGAGTTCGGAATCCGTGATCACCTTTGAACGCAACTCGCTGAATTTACATCAGGGTAACTGAATAAGGTTGGGCCAGCCTAAACTTCGGCCACCTGCTGTTATGATGCGCAAAATTATGTAATAAGCTACGTATGACTAAACAAAGCGTTATGTCATTTATTGCAGTCGTACACATTTCATTTCATAATATTGCGCAGGAAATAACAGCTAGTAGCCGAAATTAGGCTTGCCGAATTTAAGTCAGTTACCCTACTACAAACGGTCTTTTTCGGGTGCGGTTGGTAATTTTTAATCGTAACGGGCCAAGAAGAGCCATGGGACGTTGGAACTAGGAACTAAGAAGAGAGCCTGAAAAGGGACGCGGCGAAAAACGGGCCAAAGAGCGAACGGGGAATAATCATGAAAACACAAAAAGAGCCAAGAATGAGAGAGATGGACTTAAACTTGAGCCTGACTTTTAGGGCCAAAGAGCCAGTACGGGACTTTAGAGCCTTTGACAGCGCTTTGTTTTTAAATAACGTTAGATAACGTAATTTTGCTAATAAACACCTTCAAGCATACATGAGCACGGGGGGGGCTTGAAATCCGAGAAACGCAAAATACCCATATCGTTTTTTTTCTGAAGTGCATTTTACCCATATCGTTTTTCGATTTTGAAGGAAAAATAGGTAAAAAACGCTAATTTTGGGTCAAAAAGCCCTTTTTATTGCATTTTTTAGCTTTTTACTGCTTAAAACATTCATTTTGACCTCAAAACTTAAGTTTGGAGGCAGTTAGAAGTCATTTTAAAGACATTTTTTTCTTCATTTTTCCAAAATTGGGGGAGTTAACTTTTTCTCCCCCCCACTTCTGAGTGGGGGGGTTAAACCCCCCTTCTCAGAATTTGGGGGGGTTAACCCACCACCAACCCCCCCCCGTGCTCATGTATGCTTGAAGGTGTTTATTAGCAAAATTACGCTATCTAACGTTATTTAAAAACAAAGCGCTGTCAAAGGCTCTAAAGTCCCCATTTACTGGCTCTTTGGCCCTAAAAAGTCAGGCTCAAGTTTAAGTCCATCTCTCTGCATTCTTGGCTCTTTTGTGTTTTCATGATTATTCCCCGTTCGGCTCTTTGGTCCCTTTCGTTCGCGCAGCTTGGCTCTTAGGTCCCCTTTTTCAGGCTCTTTCTTTAGTTCCTAGCTCCAACGTCCCATGGCTCTTCTGGCCCGTTACCAATTAAAGTACCAACCACACCCCAAAAAGACCGTTTGTAGTAGGGTAACTGACTTAAATTCGGCCATCCTTAATTTCGGCTACTAGCTGTTATTTTTGCTCTGCGCAATATTATGAAATGAAATGTGTACGACTAGATAGATGACATAACGCTTTGTTTAGTCATACGTAGCTTATTACATAATTTTGCGCATATCAGAAATAACAGCAGGTGGCCGAAATTTAGGCTGGCCAAATTTAATTCAGTTACCCTGATGTAAATTCAGCGAGTTGCGTTCAAAGGTGATCACGGATTCCGAACTCGGAAGAAGGAAAAGAAAAGGAAGAGAGATCGTTCCTTACGCTAAACGCCAGACCTGTGCACGGTCTGAAAATGCCCCCCCGTTTTATTGGAGGATTTGTCCCCCCCCCCGTTTTATTGCCCCCCACCAAAAAAATGAAAAAGTACCCTAAAATTATGACGCCATTTTCGACCTATGATGACGCCATCATCGCGAATTTTTTGCAGTTTTTAGCCTATTTCAATGTAATTTAAGCCATTTTAGACCTATTTTTACCTTATTTTCGCTTTTTTTGTCCCTTTTTTCCCTTTTCCCTTCTTTTTTTTCTTTTTTTTTCTCTTTTTTTCTTTCCCCCCTGCTTCCCCCCCCTCGTTTTATTGCCCCCGTTTCAAAAAGTTGCCCCCCGTGCCCCCCCCCCCCCATTTTGGAATTGCCCCCCCCCGTTTTAACCCCGGGGGGCAGTGCACACGTCTGCTAAACGCCGTTCCATACCCGCATCGGAGGCAACCTTCTCTCCCTTCTCCAAGGTCTTCTCTGATTGGTCAGCTGAGAAAAAAAAAGCTGAGTTCAATTTTGCGTTCGCCGGTTTTTGATTTTACCATTTGATTCAGTATCGTATCGGACTGTTTACTGTTTTTATTAAAACTATTTATTTATAACTATTTTATGTGTCGATTGTGTTTATTTGTTGTCGGCAAATCAAACTTACCTGACTTCGATGATTTGTAGAATTAAATCGACTATTTAACAACAAAATTAGTTAAATTTTTCAGTAAAAATGGTTAAACAATAAAGATTAAATACCATATTTAACAATTAATTATCATTACTAAATTTTAAACAAAAATTAAATTTTTTAGAGGGTAAAAACTGAATAACTTTTGTATATTTTCTGAAAAAAACGGGAATTAAAAAAAATTTATACGCTCTAATTCGTTTTTTTAAATGCGTCATAACCGCACAATTTTAATTGGTCCACTTATGTCCCCGTCTCCTTTACAAATTTACGAGGTCAGCCAGATATATTTCAACCATATTGTATTAAAAATGGTTTTTTAGCTTTATTTCACGCATCATATTATAATGTTTTCCACTTAAAAATGATTTTATGATAAAAATATTGATTATTAAATTGAACTTAAATATTTTGTTTTTCGTTTTATCATTACTTACATACATTTTGGAGTCTAAAAAATATCATAAAACTAATAAAAAATGCCCCAGAGCTCCGGCAATTATAAAGTGGAAGAAGCTCCAGAGCTCCGCCCTATAAATGCGAATTTAAAGCTTGTTTGAGCTTATTTTTATTTTCATTGGTTTTAATTAGTTTGAAAAAACATTTTTCAAAAATTTTATGACAAATAATTTATGACATTACTTTTTAAATATTTATAAAAACAGTACCAAAAATAAGACAGTGTTTTAGAGGACCGGCGGTTTCTCCGGAGCTCCGTGAAAAGCGGAGCTTTGGAATTGAAGATTGTGGTATTTAGGTTTTAAATTTTTTTATATTTTTCGTGTTTTGCAAAACTAAATAGGTTTTTAGCTGCTTTTTGTTACCAATTTCAGGAAGTCATGAATTCTTTGAGGTTGGAAATGAAGGGGTAGGCTTAACCTTTTTCAAAATAAAAAAATTCATAAAATTAAAATTATTAAATAGATTTTCAACTGAATAATACCAAAACAGGGCAGACTTCGGGATTCTAATATGTGCTTTTAGGTCACATTAGCTCCGCAAACTGCACTACTACTCCTAATATTATTACAAATTTAATAACTTTAAAGAAATAAGCTTATAAGTTACGAAAATCCTCATTTAAATTTGTAGAAAAATTGTTAAAGTTAAAAGATTTAAGTGGCATAGTGTATAACTTGCAATGTTTTAACACCATAGGTGTTTTTGGGGGGGGACAGAGGGGTGCACCGTGCACCCCCCCCCCCCCCTAGAGCCAAAATTTTGGACCCCCCCCCCCTAGAAAAAATTCAGGGGCCCCCCCCTCCCCTCCAAAGCTCGAGAGCGGTCCGGCCTGACCCCCCCCCCCCTAGCGAGACTGATCCCCCTCCCCCCCCCCTCCCGACCAATTTGAAAGTATATTTTTTATTTACTGTCAAAAACACGGGTTTTTAGTTAAAAACAGTGTTTAAATACTCTTTTTAGGCCTAAATAGGCTGTTTTAATACATAAAATTTAATATTAGATCTAAAAGCACTTAAATTATTGAGTTAAAAAAATTTTGCCAAAAAATTGGACCCCCCTGACCCCCCCCCCTAAATTTGAAATCTCGCACCCGGGGTCGACCCCCCCCAAAAAGCGGGGGGCCGGACCACAGGGCACGGGGGGGGGGGGGGGGGGAGCCCCCCCAATCCGAGAGGGGGACCCCCCCCCCCCCGAAGGGGGGGGGGGGGACGCCCCCCCCTAAAAATGCCAGGGGGGTCCGGACAGAGCAAAAGAAAGCAAAAGCCAACCCTGGGCTGACCACCCCCCCCCTCAGAAACCCCCCCCCCCCGGGGGCCCCCCGGGGGAAAAAATTATGGCCGTCCACCCGGGTGTGGTCCCCTCCCCCTAGCGGACCCGACCAAAAACACCTATGTTTAACACTCGATCGAAACACTTTATTTTGAAAGCCTACTAACGCAAAATTAATCTCAATTTCTCTTCCTTGGCTGACCAATCAGGGAAGACCACTCTTCGGGAGAAAGCAGTTGTCTCGGATGCGGGTATGGAACGGCGTTTAGCTACCCGGAGCAAGAATTATATCACTCAAGAGCATGTCTGAGTGTACATTAAGTGTGCATGTGTCACAGTTCAAAGCCATAGTGAGTACAAAAATAGTCACGTGTGCATACAAAAAAAACTTTGGTAGCAAAATTGTTGTTAAAAATTTACGGCACAGTGAGTGGGAAATGTTCTCGGATTATACTCTTTTTTTGGGTTAATATCACTTCTAAATTCTAAACCGAAGATGTAAAAATTTTTACTCTAGAGAGGAGTCAGGCGTCAGGAAATCACATGTCCAATACCAAACTTCACTATAACCCATACATGGGCACGGGGGGAGGTTGCCGTTGGGGATGTTAACCCCCCCCCCAATTCTGAGAAGGGGGGTCTAATTCCCCCTCTCAGAAGTGAGGGGAGAGAAAAGATTAACCCCCCACCAATTTTGGAAAAATGAGGAGTAAAAAGTCTTTAAAATGACTTCTAACTGCCTCCAAACTTAAGTTTTGGGGTCAAAATGAATGTTTTAAACAAAAATAACTTAAAAATGCAATAAAAAGGGCTTTTTGACCTAAAATTAGCGTTTTTTACCTACGTTTTTCTTAAAATTGAAAAACTTTATGGGTAAAATGCACTCCAGAAAAAAACGATATGGGTATTTTGCGTTTCTCGGATTTTAACCCCCCTCCCCCTAATTCGGGGTTTAACCTCCCCCCCCAACCCGGAACAACTTGCCCATGTATACTTTAAACCCATTATTTAGTCTACTTCCTCCTCTTGTAGCATTATTGGTGTAAAATTTTTATTCTATGCTGTTTACAGACCTGTGCACTGCCCCCCTGGGGTTTTATTGAGGGGGGAGCAATTCCAAAACAGGAGGGGGGCAACTTTTTTTAAACGAGGGGGCAATAAAACGGGGGGGCAAGCGGGAGAGAAAAAAAAAGAAGGAAAAAGGAAAAAAGGACAAAAAAAGCGAAAAAAAGGTAAACATAGGTCTGAAATGGCTTAAAATACATTGAAACTGCAAAAAATTCACGATGATGGCGTCATCATAGGTTGTTGTTGTTGTTGTTGAATAACCTGAAACTTATCTTCCCTATGCAGATTATGCAAAAGGCAGGCGCTAAGACAAGCCAGGAGGGGCGAAAATGTTTCACCCCTATAGTTAAGACTCTTCGTCCAACATTAATAACGATGTTGGCAACCTTTACCGCTAGAGTGTTCACTACATGCAGTGTTCACCCATTCCGAGGTCTTTGTCTAAAGGATTTTTTAAGTCGCGCCTAATATTGATCTTACTATTTAACGTCGTACATGGTCAGTATAGGTGTTCCTGCAAGGCCAGTGCTACAAACTCCACACACAATAGAGCTGTATTTGTCCACTGGTTTGCTAGATGGAAACTGCTATGTGTGGCCGACGTACAACAACAAACACTCTAGCCATGCCACGCTGGACACATTTCTATAGAAGAAAAGATCAAGCAACCAGGTTTAGGTGGTAGTGGAACCCGTAGGCCCGTTAAGTGCTGCCCCGAGGTCAGCACAGTCCTGGTGGCTCAATGGGGGGTCATCATAGGTCAAAAATGGTGTCATAATTTTAGGGTACTTTTTCATTGTTTGGTGGAGGGGGGCGGCAACCTCCAATAAAGCGGGGGGGCATTTCCAGACAGTGCACAGGTCTGTGTTTAATTTTAAAAGGGTGTGAAAAGACTAAAACTAAACTTCCCGTTTTTTGCGGAATATTTTAGAAAAAAAATAGTTCTTAAACATTTTCTCGAGGGGGGAGGAAGGCACACAAACTAATATCAATATGTCATGACATTTATTGTGCAAGAAACGAGTAGTGTTATTCCAGGTGTGTCGCAACCCTGCGCGATCAAGCAGCATGATAAAAACGTTGACGATCAATGAACTATAAATAATTAGATATTTAGGTGGTCCTCCTCATCGAGCCAATGACAACTCTGCGCAGTCGAGCGGGCGTGGCCGTTATGGAGGGGCTGCTGTACGCCATCGGGGGATTTAATGGTCACGAACGTCTGAAAACCGTGGAAGTGTTCAATCCGGAGACAAGGGTGTGGGAAAGAGGTAAACAAATATTGTCATTCTTCAACAGCGCACTATTGAGTTAAAAGTTTGATAATAAAAGTTATTACGATGAATAAAACTCATGAACAATTTTTGAAAACTAGTTTAAATCTTAGTTTTTTCAATTAAAACTTAAGCAAAATCTTAATCAAGTTGACTTTTATCGTCTGTAGCGTGCCCGGGTTTTCATTTCTAGGGGAACATAGGGGGGCAGCCTCCATAGATGAACACGGTCAAAAAGCAGGGGGGTGTTTTTACCCGGGTCAATCACATTTCAAAAAATCTAGGAGGGGGGTCGAATCCCCCTTTAGCTTTCTAGGGGGGTCGACCTGGGGTGGAAGATTTTGAAAGTTAGAGGGGGGTCAGGGTGCGGTTCAATTTCTAAAGCAAAATAATTTTAAACCATTAAGGGTTTAATAATAGTTTTTTTGTACGATAATACTGCATTTTATTGCATAAAAAACGATATACAGGTATAAAAAGGGTGTAAAAATGAATTTGTAAGATAATTATTACTACATTTTATTGAATAAAAAGCGATATACAGGTATACATCAATTTGTGTTAAAAAATCACGTTTTTGGAAGAAAATTTACTATAAAAAAAGTATTTAAAATTTTCTGGGGAGGAAAGAGGTAGGATTTCAAAATCTAGAGGGGGTCAGGGGTGAAAAATTCGAAAATTTGGGGAGAAGGCGCCCCCTGGATTTTTTTCTAGGGGGGGCCGAAATTTCGAGGCTAGGAGGGGGTGGACCAGGTAAAGGGGCAGAGCCCCTTTTAGGGGGTGTCCGGGGGCAGTATGCCCCTGGGGAGAAAGTTTTTTAATTTAATGATCTAAAATACACTAAAAATTTTAATTACAGATGATATATATTACTGATTTTAAGGTTTTTGTCCCGAAACATTTAAAACTTGTGTTTAAAACGTTTATAAAAGTTTATTAATATTTATAATAGTTTTATTTAACATAAATGCTTTCACTATTGAACGGCATAATCAATTTGAATTCGAAAAACTACAAAAAATTGTCAATTGAAACTACCCGCGAAGCGAATTTTTGGTTTTTTAACTATTAATAAATGCTTTTGTAAAGCATCAAAAAAGCAAATTCAAAAAACGTAGGGGGCGCCCCCCCCCCGCCCTCCTGGGCACGCCACTGTTTATCGTGTTAATTTTTGTAGTTTATTGGTGTGCTCTTTAAAAAATGCCAACAAATTAGAGTCTACAAAAAGATGCGTACTGGTAAAAATTCTTTTAGTAAGCATGTTTCTTTCCAAAAATATAGTCGATATATACTGTACTAAAATCAGT
>JASAMX010011978.1:0-13121 GCA_030248175.1 Microlaimidae sp. YZB2_3
TATTGCTCTTATAGATTATTTTACAAACTGTAAACCGATCAACAGGTCGTGGTGAATATTTTTTTCAGATAAGTTTTTTCTCAATACAAATGCGTTGTTAATATGTAGAATAATTTAAACGTTGAAATTAAGAAAACGCGTGGAATTTTAAACGGTGTTATGTAAACATTTTTACATGCAGACAGATTATTCAACATACTGTAGATTATTCCATAGGTAGAAAGTAAATTCTTCTTTACTCTTATACATTCCTGATTTTACCTGCGTCCCCTCTGCCTCCTACCTACCTCCACCCTGCCTCGTACCTGCCTCCGAGACAGTTTCACCTGCCTCCTACTTACCTTCAGTCTCAACCATAGGGGTGAAATTTTTTTCGTCCCTCCTGGTTTGTTTTAGCGCCTGCCCTTTGCATAATCTGCACAGGGAAGATAGTTTCAGGTTATGCAACAACAACCTCCAGTCTTTGGGGGGCAGGTTCGAGAGTCGTACTTACCAGGGTGTAATTCAACCATAGTTTGTTTGTTTTGTTTTGCTTGGTTTGTTTAAAAAGTAATGTTTTTTAACTATTCAATTATCCAAAAATAAATAAAAAGTGAAAACAAAATGTACAGCTATATTTTGCTCAAACAAATATAATTCCTTTTAGCTGAAGAAATCCGAACAGAGAATCATTACAATTTATATAGCTAATACTATTAGTTCTTTTCGAGCATAATAAACTTTGCAACGCAATAAAAAAGCTGAAGTGAATTTGGAAGGATTTATTGTCGGATCATTGATAAGAGCGAGACCAAAAAAAACTCAAATAAACTTGCCAAATATAGAAGTCAACCGTACACACAATGACACATTGATTCAAAGCCTATATACAATTACAAAGCTATTACCCGTATTTGATAGCATTTATTAACTTTAGATAGCAAAATGAGCTTTATTGATGGGTTCCATGCTATTACTCGGACTCGATTTTTTTCTTTCAGATTATTCGTAGAAATATAAAAAAGGTCGGGCCCTTGCAACTTTTCGTAAACCATTTATTTGCGGGGGTCGAAGATAGGCCGTTTTCTAATTTACGACACCGTTCATAGGGAGGGGGGAAATCATAGCAACTGTGACTTTTTTAAACTAAAAAAACGAGGATTGTGTTTGCAAATGAGTCGTAAAAACGGTCATTTCATAGTTTTCCTGATTGCTGGAGCAAAAGCGAGATCATAAAAGCGGCCCTTTTCGAGATCATAAAAGCGTCAGCCTTCCGGAATATTTTGCAACGACTCTGACTCCACCTGCCTTCCGGCTTCGATTCCTGTGTAGGCAGCGGCGTGTCACTTATAGTAAACGGATCCGGTCGGTCGAGAGTTGGAAAATCTAATTTTCAACTTTATCGCACTGAACGAAGTTGACATATTATAATATTTCCATTTTCGATATGAAAATTTTTACGGAACGTAACGCGCTTCGGATTGGAAGGGTAATTTAATCCTGGAGGGGAGTGCTTCCCCCCCTGTTCGCCCGCCTGGCCGCATTCTTCTGAACTTGGCGAAATCCGGCGACATGATTTCAAGCTGAGATTTTAAAAACGAGACGAAAACCCTCGCGTAGTTCTCAGGAGGGTTTTATCACGGACTTAGGGTTGATAAAGCCAAGGAAACTTGGAGCTAAAATGGAAAGCTTGGAGCCAAAAAGAGGGAACTTGTAGCCTTAATTGCAAAACTTGGATCCGTGAAGTAAAAATTTTAGGCAAAACGAAGCCTTAGCCAAAACAAAGCCTAAATCTAAGACCAAACCAATCTTTTATCAACGGTTCCAAGTTCCCATTATTCGCGGCTCCTAGTTTACAAAAATTTTCTATGGCTTCAAATTCTTTGTTTGTGGGTCTAAAAACCTCGTACTTTATTACGTAAATAAGCCTGGGCACAAACAGAGCCTTAAAAAGCTTGAAGATTGAAGAGAAAAATTTCGGGAAATTGGCATCGTGAAAATGGGAACTTGATAGTCGGAAAAAGTAAAACCCACTCCCGGCTTAATGTTTGAATGAAAGTTAGACTTGAGTGTAGGCTTGAGTATACAGCTAAACTGTATTAAAACTTCAAGTTCATCATTTTGCGCTCTAATTCCAGCGGCACGGGGTGTTAACAGCAAGGAAGGAACTTAAAGCCATCGTAAATTTTTAAGAACTTGGAGCCTCGAATAATAGGAACTTCAAGCCTTTTATAAAAAAATTGGCTTAGACTTAGATTTAGGCTTTGCTTAGGCTTACGTAAACGTTTTAGCGATTTTTACTTTCGGCTCCAAGCTCCCAACTTACGGCTTCAAGTTTCCTATTTTTTGGTTCCAAGTTCATTTGGATCTATCGACCCTCAATCGATCGTGCCTTCTATTCGCATAATTTTGACATTGCTATCTCAGCCGCTGTTTTGTTCGTTAGGTGTACTAAAACACTAAAATAAGATTAACAAAAAAACACTAAAATAAAAATAACGCTTAACACACTCTAAAATTCGGCGAACCTAATTAGTGTCGGGAGTGATTAGGGTACGCTCAAATTGTAGCATTACTACTGGCAATAAGGTTATAAACATTAGAAATAGAGCTTTAGACCAGTCTAAAGCAACCAATCAGGGCGCCTTTTACTTCAAGTCGCTTGTCGGTATTGGGAAACTAAATTTGTTTGAGCAAAATATAGCTGTACATTTTGTTTTCACTTTTTAGCTCTTTTTGGATAATTGAATAGTGAAAAAACATTACTTTTTAAACAAACCAAGCAAAACAAAACAAACAAACTATGGTTGAATTACACCCTGGTAAGTACGACTCTCGAACCTGCCCCCCAAAGACTGGAGGTTGTTGTTGCATAACCTGAAACTTATCTTCCCTGTGCAGATTATGCAAAGGGCAGGCGCTAAAACAAACCAGGAGGGACGAAAAAAATTTCACCCCTATGGTTGAGACTGAAGGTAAGTAGGAGGCAGGTGAAACTGTCTCGGAGGCAGGTACGAGGCAGGGTGGAGGTAGGTAGGAGGCAGAGGGGACGCAGGTAAAATCAGGAATGTATAAGAGTAAAGAAGAATTTACTTCTACCTATGGAATAATCTACAGTATGTTGAATAATCTGTCTGCATGTAAAAATGTTTACATAACACCGTTTAAAATTCCACGCGTTTTCTTAATTTCAACGTTTAAATTATTCTACATATTAACAACGCATTTGTATTGAGAAAAAACTTATCTGAAAAAAATATTCACCACGACCTGTTGATTGGTTTACAGTTTGTAAAATAATCTATAAGAAAATTTTTGCACATAATACTGTCGATTATTGCAATTCTGTCGACTATTTATGTGCCACCAGCATTATATAGAAAAACTTACATGTTGATTATTCAACAAATTTTAGATTTTTTCACTTGTTTTCGGTTTGAATCTTTTTTTGGAAACGTTTTGTTAATATGTAAACTAATCCAAATGAGAAATTCAAGAAAAAGCGTGGAATTTTCTGCAGTGTAATGTAGAAAATTTTACATGTTGATCATTCAACAAACTGTAGATTATTCCACAGGTCGTAGTAAATATTTCTACCTTTTTTAAGGTAAATTAAAAAAAAGCGTAGATAACAGAATTTTAATAAGTTCTTTGAAAACAATAAGTTGTAAAATAAATTTTATTATTTTTTTAATTTGAAAATTAACAAACAAAGCAAAAACAAAAACAAAGAAGAACAAAAATATTTTTCGTCAGTTCTCTTGAAAATAAAAATAATATTCGAACACATTTTGAAGGCAAAAAAATTAAAATTCTAAAAATAAATTATCTATGAAACCGTGAATTGTTCAAAATGTGCTTTACTTAATGATCTTATGATGTTATCAGGAAAGAGCGTGGAGCGTTCTTTCCCTTATATTAAAAAATAAATGGGTTAAATCACTGCGCGGTTAACCGTTGTTGATGGTGTCATTTAAAATCAAAATCTTAAATAGCTTTTTAGCCAATTAAAAATCTAAACATTTTACATGTAACTAAATTATTACCCATATTTTTCTGATACTTAAAACCTAAAAACTTTTGCTAAACATACCTGAATTTCATACTAATGAGCTTAATTTGTTTAACTTTTTTAACTTTAATTTCTTTTTGGGGGTCCTCCAAAAATTTTGTTCTGATTTTTTTGCACGTAGATGTTAAATTGTCGCCTCACCCGAATTTCATTCTTGTATATGCTCTATTGCCCGTAATTAATTCTCTTCTCATGTGAAAAACGACCGATTTTTTTTCTAAGGTACACATTGGGTACTTGGGTACTTGTGTGACACTTATTTTCCTTACTGTATTACATATTAAGTAACTTCACACAGTAATAAACATTCTTTTGAGATTATTTTTTTGATTTTGATTATAATTCCTTACTTTTTTATAAAAATGGCTAATTTTCAAAGTTAAAAAATGAACAAATATCCTAACCGCTCATTAAGAGCCATTCAGCAACAATAAAAATAATTAAAAAACATAAAATAAAATTAATCTCGGGTAACGCGTGAGTGCCGCGAGGCAGTAAGCCTGACGGTGTCAACTTAAGGTAGAACACCACAGTTAGATTTTGATGGCAGATCTTTTCTAATTAATTTTTACTAACGTAATTTGACCTGCTCATACAATTTTTTACATTCATTTTTCTTAAAAAATTGTTATCGTCCACAATTATTAAATGACACCATTAAAATACATAACGAAAATTCATTATACTATAATAAAATTCATTACCAAAAATATTCTATTTTTTAATTTTTCATATAGCGTATCTTGAATAAAGAACACTTTTTCAATTAAAAAGCTAAAAATTAAAAAAAACTTTTTTTGACGTTAAAAATATCGCCTAAGAGAGAGTAGAACCTACGGGTGTGAGAATCCTAGTCCGATAGGTTAACCACTCGGCTACTGGCCCATCTGATATCTCTCTCGTAAAAGATACTTTTAAACAAACGTGTCGAAATGTAGTTTCTTGGCGTCAAATCAAAAAAATTTAAATGAAAATTAAAAAAAATTGTTTCGCTCAGAATTTAATGAAAGTTTTGGAAATAGATAGAAGAAGACGAGAGTCTTAAATCACATGATATTGGTTATTTTTATAAGTATATAAACAAATCGCTAAAATCCAAGGAAGCTATTCCTCCAATACAATGTGTAGATGGTAGTTTTGAAACTGAAGATTTTGAAAAAGCTAAACTTTTTGGTGAATATTTTGCCTTTGTCTTCACCAATGATAATAATAATTTTCCATATTTTGAACCAAAAAACAATCAAATACTTGAAAACATAAATTTTACTGTAAGAGATGTTTTAAAATTTCTTAAAAAACTGCCTAATAAATTGCCTTGTTCCCCTGATGGCAGTCCTGCTCTTTTTCTAAAGCGATTAGCAAAAGTAATTGCAGGACCCCTTTCTCAAATATTCTAAAAATCTTTTGATTCAAGTGAACTTCCAAGTGATTGGAAAATTGCACTTACTACACCAGTGTACAAAAAATGTTCAAAATGTCAAAAAGAAAACTATCGTCCAATCTCTCTTACATGTTTTTCTTGTAAAATAATGGAACAGATTGTAAAAGCTGAGCTTTCTATCTTTTTTGTAAATATATTATCTCACCTTCAGCATGGTTTTAAAGTAAAAGCTCAACAGTTACACAGCTTCTTGATGTTTACAATGATTGGACCTTTTCAAGGTAAAAAATCAGTTGATGTAGTTTACTTGGATTTTGTTAAAGCTTTTGATACTGTATCGCATCAAAAGCTTTTGTTTAAATTAAATAAATATGGAATTTCTGGTAAGCTTCTAAAATGGATAGAAGCTTTTTTAACTAATAGAAAAATGAAAATAGTAATAAACAATACTTTTTCGCCTTCATACCCAGTTACAAGTTCAGTACCACCGGGTTCAGTTTTGGGACCGTTTCTCTTTCTTGTTTATGTAAATGATATTGTCAATTGTGTCCAAAATTCAGAAATTAGACTTTTTGCAGATGATGCAAAGGTTTATACTAGTTTTTCAGACTCAAATGATAATCAAATTAAATTACAAGATGGTCTAAATAGAATTGCCCAATGGGCCCAAGATTGGCAGCTCAATTTATCTGAAAATAAATGTGAAGTACTACATTTAAAAATTCGTAAAAATGTACACAAAACGGATTATTACTTAAATAATAAGAAGCTACCTAAAACTAATATGGTAAAAGACTTAGGTGTGTTCATCACTAGTGATTTAAAGTTTTCAACACATTGTAAAAAAATAGCAAGTAAAGCTTTAAAAACAGTTAAATTAATTTTTAGATGTTTCAAATCACAATCCATTAAAAACTATGTAATTGCTTATAAAAGTTTTGTACGTCCTACTGTTGAGTACGCAAGTGTTGTTTGGAATCCATATATGGCTAAGGATAAATACATTTTTTAGAAAAAAAGTCCAACGCTATTTTACTAAACGAGTTTTTAAGGTTTGCAAATTAAAAGATACTGGATAAATAAACAGACTCAATACACTTAATCTAGAAACTTTAGAGAAAAGAAGAGAAAAGATGGATATGTTTGAAACATTTAAAATCTTAAATCAACATGTAAATTTAAACCCTGAGAAATATTTTGTTCCTAACCCTAATACAACCAGAGGACATTCAAAAAAACTCAAAAAAGAACACTCAAGAGTCAATTGCCGAAATACAGTTTTTTTAGTAAAGTTATATGTAAATGGAATTATCTAAATGAAAATCAAGCCAGTTCTAAAACATTATACCAATTTAAAAAATCTTTGAAGAATTAACTCATGGTAATAATGACTAAATAAAAAGCTTTACTTTTCTAAAGCCTTTAGTCATTTTTTTTCTAGTAAGTCTAAATCAGCCAGGTCTTCTCTCAACTTTGTGATCTGTGTTTTTGTAACTCAACTGGGTTGCAATCACATTTGTGTTTGTGTTTTCTATTGTTTTCTTGATGTATTACTAGAAAAATAAAAATCTTAAATCACAAGTCTAATTCATACTTTGAATTGTATTTGATTAAAAAACTAATTCAGGATTTTTTTTATTGGATTTTTATTTTAAAAACATCAATTTTTTTAATTTTCTTAAAATTTTGAATTGCGTTTTACTCCAAACCACATCTAAAAGTTGCCCCCTATATTTCGTTAATTTTGTATAAAATTGCAGGAAAAACTGAGCGAATCAAATTTTTTAAATGGTCAAAAACTGTTTTTTGAGCTTTAAATTCATCAAACTATATCTCGAAATAGAACATTCGGTAAACGATGAAATTATTACCTTAGGATACATCATAATCTGAGCTTTCAATTGCACTATATTTTTGTCAGACAAAAATTAATATCTAAGTTGATATCTAACTTTTAGTAAAAATCATCGTGATGTGGTGTTCAACCTTAAATAAAATTAGAAAACGTAGATAAATCTAAAAATTTATCTTCATCCCTCTTTCTTACTATTATTATTTACAGATTAAAATCATATAATGTTGAAAGTAAACATTTTCTAATGTTCGGGCGTTTTTTTTTTAATTTTTGTGTGTGCTTTAAAACACAAAACGTGTGTTTAAGGGAGGTATCATAAGTCTGGGTATAAGCTATGCCTAAATTAATTGCGCTATCCAAGCTTTATTAAAAATGTAGTTTATAAAAAACATTGTGCAAAACAAAAATATTCAATGCACATAGGTACATTAAATCGGTAACATTTTTTTTTTAATTAATCACAGTCGATAATTAAAATTGAATAATTAAATTAATGCTTATAATATTTAAATTATATAATTTAATAACACTTCTTGGAAATTTTTAAATGTCAAACTTTGAGTATTTAAGGACCTAAATAATTTAATAAATTTTAAAGTTTTAATATGTTAATTTACCGTTGTTTAAAACATCTTAACTTAACTTCAAAATTTTCAAACAGCTCTGATGCAAAAAAAAAATCGTTTTTTTGTTTTTCAGTCCATGAAATATCCACTATAAGAATGCAGAAAAAATCATTCGTTTTATTGTTTTGTAATGCGCCATTTATAATTCTTTTATAATAAAAATAAAAAATAATAAAAAGAAGAAGATGAATTTAAATTACAAAATTTACCCACGTTGTTTAGCTATGGAATGATAAAAATTTCTAATAGTGCTTGATTATTATAAATATGAATTTAAATTATGTTAAGAATTTTAAAATTGTCATCAATTTCGAAAGTTAAATTTTATTGTTTAAAATTAAAAATAATAATAAGAAGAAGACGAACATTAATTACAAAGTTTACCTACGTTCTCCAAATATAGTTTACTTTCTTCGCAGATACTGCAGGGTTATATCGCCGCCTGAACCATGAAAGAACATTGATTTTAAGATAATGAGTGTTAGAACTATAATAATAAATAGAAGAAGATGAACATAAATTACAAATTTTTTTTCCAACGTTCTCTAATTATAGTGTGCACGGTGCTGTGGGGCTAAACCGCCGTGTGGCCACGGTGCTGTGGGGCTAAACCGCCGTGTGGCGTTCCCCCGCCACCGATGCTAATTATTCTTTTTTTTTAAATAAAACTTTGAATTAATTTTGTCATCAGTAATACAAGAATTAAAAAAAGTATTTTGTTGTTTTCGCCGTTTTCCGCGCGGTTGAAGTAGATGGCGTTTGAACTGGTTTAGTTTCCGCCACCAATTAAAACCGAGCACCGTCTCCTGCTTTTTTTGTGCGGTTTCTATGAGGGGCTGTTCGTTGTCTGCTTAGTACAATCCTTATTGTTGCCAAAAGGTTGTTATTGTACAATAACAAGGATCTAAATGAAAAAAGTGCTTCCTAAGAAAGTTGCGTAATTCTTTCTTCTTTCCAATGAGCCCATGTTTATTTTTGATCGATCAGTAACGAATGAGGAATATCGCTTTTAAGGATTAAGCGTTGGAATAATAATAATAATAATAATAATAATAATAATAAGAAGAAGAAGAAGAAGGTTCTAAATTTCAAAATTTTTTTGTAACAAAACAATCTGATGTTTTTTTTGCTATTATCAAGTTAAATACCAAATAGAACCTAAGCAACCGTAAGTAAAAAAACAACAACAAAAAACAATATACAATTTGACACTAAGTTATTTATTTACTCTTTAATAAACAAAATAATTTATTTTATATTTTATTTTATCGCAATTTTTTATAGGATCAAAACTAAATTTTCAAAAATACATCGTTTGAATTAATAATTATAGTTATTTTCCTATAAAGACAAATGAGTAAATAAAATAAAAAAAATTTTAATTTAAAATTTAAAATTTTAAAATAAGACAGAGAGTTAAAAAATAGCGAGCAAAGCAAATTACACTGCTACCGTTAAGCAAGCAAAATAAAATCGCGACCTTTTACTATATTTGGGTTTATTAAACAAAGAACTATAATAATAGCAACTAAAAACAAGTTAACTAGTATGCGAGGAGGCTAACCTACCCACATTACAGGCAATTGATTTGGATATTAAAAAAACCCCGCCTTCTTAATACGACAGACCAATCAGAAAACACCCTTCACCTTCCTTTACCGGGAGATATAACTTGCCTCGTATGCAGGTAGGTTTCGGAGTACAGCGGCCCTGCCTCCTATGTTAAAGCATATACAAGTTAGGTGGCAGTCAAGAAGCAGCTAACACTGCCTCGGAAGCAGGTAGGAAGCAGGGTGAAGACAAAAAATTTAGAATAGAAGTAGGAGGCAGCAAAATTACTTACCTTAAAAGTCACTTAAAAGTCACTAAAAATTACTTAAAAGTCCTTACCGGGATATTTGGTTGGCCTAGTCAAATTCCATAGGGAGCATAAGCGACGTTATTAAAACTGTGTGGTTATTACGTTTGTGATTTTTTAAATTATTGTTACTGTATTATCACATCACCGTATAATTAGTCATTATTGTGCTGGATTCAAATAATAATTACAATTTATTGAAACGGTAAGTGGTTTTTACAGACATTTTTTTTCTAAAGATATATATTTTATTTTGAAACAATTTTGCTAAAAATAAACAAATATCGATGAAAATTGGCGATGTTCCTATCTTCAAATATCATGCTCGGGAGCTCCGGAATCGGTAATCAATGTTTAGGTAACGTTGATATATGTTTTACGTTTATTTATTAGTTTTTTAAAACTATTGTTTTACGTTTTTAGAGTTTTGAAGAAATTTAGTTTACAAAAAAAAATTGAAACAAATTGGGATTTCTCAATTTTTAATTTAGTTTAAAATTTTGAAAATATAAGTTTTATTACAAGGTGTTTTTAGAAGTCTATTCATAAGTAGTTCAATAAATTCTATTTTCAAAATATGGTAGTGTTTTGAACTGCAAAAATTTATATTATCTATTTTTTAGAGTTATAACTTTCAGCTAAAAAGTATTGTGGTATACGGTATATTATAATACTCTTTTATTTTTAATTAACAAATAAATAAGAGGATAATAAATTTTTGACTGCTTCAAGCAACTTAAAAGCATATTTTTGCCCTAATTGAAGCTTATCAAAGCAATAAGCTTTTTTATTTCTAAATGAAAAATTAATTCTTGTTTTATTGGAAATAGGTGCGAGAAAATATTTTTACGAAACAAAATTTTGAAATAAATTTAAAGATTTATTATTTTCTTGTTAAAATATGATATTTTAATTTTGGTTAGAATAAATATTAAATGTTTTAGTTATTAGATTAAAAAAAAATAAATTTCCGAAATAAATGTTTTAGTGTTTAAAAATACAACAATGAAATGTCTTTAATCTGAAAGGAATTTTGTTTTGTGGTGAGACCGCTCACTCAAATTTTGTTATGCTTTATAGGTCCATAGCATCATTCCAAAACCTAAAGTGAAAAAATTTTTGACGGCTGTTTTTTTAAATTTGAAGGTGTACTTAATTTTTGTCTAAAAATTGCCATTAAAATGCCATTATCCAAAAAATGCTCTAAAAATATATGACTGTTTTTTTTTTGGACAATACCATGTAAAACGTTTAAATTTAAAAAAAATAACCTTTAAAATATTTAAAAAATCAAATCTCACTTTTAAGTTAAACTCAGACAAAAAGTGTTTGGTTTTGTCTCGTGGACACTTTAAAAACAATCGAAACAGAAGAGATTATCAATAATGTCGCACATAAAAAAATCTCAAGTTTAACTGATAGAGAAAGTCTATAAAACACTCTGATATGACTGTGAAACTTGGAGCCGAAATTTGGAAAGGTAGTTCCATAGGTAGAAAAATATAACCGAAAGTTTGAATTTACATAATTGTCACCAAAACCTTAGTCTAAATCAAAATCTAAGCCGAAACTAAGTTTTGATTTTAGCCTCTAAATTGCAATTTTTGCGGATGAAAATTTTCCAAATTTTCTAACAGTTCCCATTTTAGGTTGGTACAGAGTCTTAAAAGTCGCAAATCGGGAACTCTAGAACTGGTCAGAAATTTTGGGAACTTCGAACCCTTAGGAAAAATATGATTTGATTTTACGTTTTAGCGATTTTCCTTTTCGGCTTCAAGTTCCCAAATACGACTTCAGGTTTCCCATAGTTAAGGCTGATTCATACTTAAGCCAAAACGGCATGATTTCGACTGTACTCGTAGTTTTCCTCATTGTTAATAACCCAGTTGAAGCAAATGAATCCTGTACCGACCTGAGCCTCACGTTAACGGGAGCCGGGTCAACGTTTGCTGCAGGCTTGTTCGAAGAAGTGGGTGCAAAGTAAATACTGTATTAATTATTTTCAAGAATAAAAAATAATAAAAATGCGTGTCAATGCGGTATAATTATATTGAAAAACCGTAAAAAGTGCTTAAAGTGATTCTGTGAGAGTTAAAATTACTTCGGGGTTATTTTTTACCTGAACTCTAGAAATAAGATAGGGTAGTGCATTTAATTTCGGCACTTTTTTGTTTTTCCGATATAACTTTTTACTGTATGGCCCGATTTTCATATTTGATAGCTCATTTTTAAGCTTTCACGATACTGCGTTGCGTCATAAAAGTTTCGTTGCACGAAAGTTGTTTTTTACTTAATTAAATCAGTTTTTAAAAAAATGGAAAATTACCGAAATTAAATGTATGCATTTAATTTCGGTACTTTACAAACAATCGATTGTTTCTCAGTCAAAAAATTCTCATTTTTCCAAAATTTAAAAGCCTATCATTATCTCCTGACAGTTTTCTTTAATTGAAGCTTCTATTTGTTGTTCAACGTGTAACCGGTGTCATATGATATTTTGACTCCCGGTGTAGAATGACTCCCCGGTCAAAAATCAGGGGGGTCAAAATATCATGCGAGATGTCGTATGATATGTTGACTCCCAGTGTAGAATGACTCCCATCAGGGAAAAAATGACTCCCCTTATTAATGTCGGGGAGTCATTTTATACCGGGATATAATGACTCTCCCGAAAATTTCCATACATTATTACTTAAAAGTGTGCACTTCCGCTCACTATATTTTAACGTGTGTAAGTTCATTGTTCAGTCAGGCTAAGCCTAAGCCTAAGCCTAAGCCTAAGACTAAGCCTAAGCCTAATGCTATGTTTTGTGGTCTGATCGACAAAACCATTGCATTTACATTTATATTAAAAACAGGCATGTGTCATAGTATACACAATTAAGAATAAGTGACATCTAACCAGCGCAAAAATGTATGATCAATATAAAATTAATTTTTAAAAGTTTTTACAATACAGAGAACAGGGGTGTCATTTTATGCCGCAGGGAGTTATTCTACACCAGCGTACAACCGGCTAAGAATGACCGGGAGCTGATTTACACGGTGTATTTTGACCCCGGGAGTCAAAAATTAGGGGAGTCGAAATATCCCGCGACACCGGCAAAAAGTTACAGCTAAAATGCCAAATGACATCAAAATGAGAAAAATTTGGGAAAAAAGTTTATTTCATTTCGGCACTTTTTAAAAGGATCCTTTTAATCGAGTTTAATTGCTGTGCTATGACCCCTACACATTTCAGCGTTGTTTTTTAACTATTTACAACTACAATTTAACCCTCTAGCACTTAATTCAACCGTTTTTACCTACAGCAATATGTGTGCCGAAATTACAGTATTTTATTTGATAAC
>JASAMX010011981.1:0-10383 GCA_030248175.1 Microlaimidae sp. YZB2_3
CGGTTGCGGTTCCGGTGTCGCGGGATATCTTTTCCCCCCTTCTTTTTTCCCCCTGGAAGATCTATCCCGGTAAAAACCGGGATAGTTTTTCCCCCCGGAAAAACCATCCCGCTAAAACATCAGTTAATTCTTTCCCCCCTCGGTAAATTCTTTCCCCCCGGAAAAACTATCCCGGTTAAAAACTGGGATATTCTTTCCCCCTTCTTTTTTATATTGTTGTTCGTTTGTTATGAATTTTAGCTTGGTTTTAAGGTTTTGCTTAGGCTGCTTAGGGAAACTAAGGTTTAAAATGGTTAAGGTAGTTTATGGGTTTTATTTCAATAATTTTATGAATTTATGAAAGTATCATGATAACAATATAATCATTTTAATTTAATGACGTGTTTTTGAAGAATGCGCAGAATTAATATAATAATAACTTTATGCAAATTTTTGAAGGGGGAAAAGAATATACCGGTAAAAACTTTTCCCCTGATTATAACGCTAAAATAGAAAATTACAAACAAAATTAAAATCGTGAGTAAACCTGTTTTAATGGAATTTATTACACAAAAATTGGTATTTGAGCTAATAAAGGTACAGCTATTCAAATTATTTTTAAAAATTCTAAGTTTATATGATTTTAAAATTAAAAAGCATGGGGGAAAATTTATCCCTTGACACTGGTGTTCCGGGGGTTTCACAGTTTCGCCCATCACTATAATTTAGATCCTGAGTTTATTAACAGGACATTTTCACTTCTTCTAAAGTGCAGTTCTTTTAGCTCAAACGCCTACTTTGATTTCTGTTATTTGAAAAAAATCACTTTACAAAAATAACTTTAATACTTATCATTTTCTTTTTCCACGTTTATAGGCGTATTACAAATTTTATTTACACAAAATATAATTTAAATAGTCTGAATTTTGTATTTTTTTAAACGTACAGCAATGATAATTGTAAGATAATTTTAATGTTATAATAAAAGAGAAAGTGAGGTTTTTTTTGGTTTTTTTATGAGTTTTCTGGTACGAATTTTATATTGATATAAAAATTTTTGAATATTTTAGGGAATAATTTTTATAGAAAAAAAATAAAAACGCCTTTTGTCTGCTTTCTATCTGCAGGACGTGTTTTTTATAAATACTTTTTTGTCGAATTTCGGTTAAGTTTGTCGCCATTTTTGTTTAAACTGTTCACTTATTTTAACTAAAAAATGTAATTTTTGGGAAAATATAAATTTATAAATTTATCAATATGCAAATTTAGCATTAATCAAAATAAACAAGGTATAAAAATGTAAAAATTGCTGATATTTTTTCCATATAACATTTATGGTAATATTTATTTACACTGAAATAGAAAGTTTTAAGAAAAAAAAGTCAAAAGAAACATCCTTTGTGAAATTTCTTATGAAATAAAATTTTCCGCTATTTCAATTGGGGCACGGTAAGAAAAAGAAAGCAGAAGACAAAACAATTCTTTCTTTAACTTTTCTGCGCTCTTAAGAGTATAGCATTTAGAGCATATTAGCAAGAATATATAAGAGAAGAATGTACCACTCAATACAAAAAATCGCACCCATCCGTGCATCGGTTTGCCATAAATAAACTCCCCCGGGAGTACATAAACCCCCCCCCGGGGGAGTATATAAACCTCCCCGGGGGAGTATATAAACCCCCCGGGGGAGCATATAAACCCCCCCGGGGGAGTATATAGACCCCCCGGGGGAGTATATAGACCCCCCGGGGGAGTTTATAGACCCCCCGGGGAGCATATAAACCCCCCCGGGGGAGTGTATATGCTCCCCCAAAATTAAAAAAAAAATTTTTTGTGGAAACGCGTCGCCGCGTCGCGGTTGTCTTGTTGATGTAAAAACTGTATTTATTATGTATAAAAACTCGTTCTTATCGTTTGCTATGGCCATTATCACAAAAACAACTGTTTTACAAATCAAAAGTTTCACGTTTAACGAAAATTTCAATAAAATTTCGATAAAAAATAACTTTATTACAAAATAAACACTATTTTCACATAATAAATACAGTTTCTACAATCAACGAGACAACCGCGCCGCGGCGACGCGTTTCCACAAAAAATTTTTTTTTTTAAATTTTGGGGGAGCATATACACTCCCCGGGGGTTTATATGGTCCCCCGGGGGGTCTATGTACTCCCCCGGGGGGGGTCTATATACTCCCCCGGGGGGGGGGTCTATATACTCCCCCGGGGGGTTTATATGCTCCCCCGGGGGGTTAATATACTCCCCCGGGGGGTTTATATACTCCCTCGGGGGGTTTATTTATGGCAAACCGATGCACGGATGGGTGCGATTTTTTGTATTGAGTGGTACATTCTTCTCTTATATATTCTTGATTTTACTAAAATGAAAAACACAGGCCAAATATTTTGGCTAAATCGAAAGCCTATACTTACTTTATTAATAAAACAACCGTTTACGCTTTTACCCAGAATTCGAAATCGCAAAATTTTTTTTGACTTCAATAAATAATTATAGACACTAAATCATTCCAAACGAACTGGCTTTCGGAATTTTTTTCGTTTTGTTTTTGCTTAAAACATAATTACTTTCGAAATTGCGTGAAATCCCAGCAAAAATTTTTTCCAATTTTTTAAAGTTTTTTGTATTATTTTACCATTTTTAAAAACAACGATTATTTTTACAAAATCCAAAAAACTTGTAAATTTGCAGATTATATAATAATTAATTTTTAATTATATCGATAAATATATTATTTTATTAACCCGTTCTTGTGATCGTCTTTTCAACGGTTACCACGGTAAAACTTTCGTTCCAACGTGGTGGTATGTGCTGGTTGTGTGTGTAAGCTTAGCCACTGTTAGTTCTACGTATTACCTTGGTGATACCTGGGTAATACGTAATACCTATATGCTAGGATAAAATTTAAATAAATTCTACAATACCAGCTTTTCCCCTTTGCTTGCTTACTGCACAATAAATGATCAAATTAGAATAGTTAAACCTGCATAGTACAGTAGCAATTATGCAAATTTTAATCACGAATAGATCATTACGCATCCCCTAGGTATCACCTTTGTGATGCGTAGAGTTAACCGTGGTTAATTTTAAAGACCAAACGGTCTGACGAACACACCACTGCCATGGGACCAACGTTTCATCGCGGTGATACAAAGAAAATTTACCTATAATCGGGGAAAAGGCTATGACAGAAATGGGTTAAGCAAATAAATTTAAAATTGCTTTTTTAGAAAATTGTCCGTTTAAGACAAATAGTTTATGTTAAATTAACAATTCTTCCACTGCAAAAAATAATACTTTCTAAAAACAATTTTGAGTTAAATTTTTAAAAAAACACGGATTTTTTGGTATTCTCACTATATGTTATATCTCAGAAGTACTGTTGTTTGAGATAAAATCGAAAATAATTTTAAAAGCCCGTTTAATAAGTTTTTGAATATTTATTAGTAAAATGTTATTAATAATAAAATGAAGATTTTGTGATTTGCTAATAACACGGACCCGTGCTCACTTAAAAATTTTACAAAGAAAAGTAAGTTGCAGTCTAAAGTTTTCTAAAATCATTCAGAACGATGAAAAATATAAAAAAGTATTGAGTACGGACACCTTGCCCGTTGAAAAATTCAAAGCCAAACTAAAATCTTAAACAATTTTCTTCTGTATTTATATACAAGTTTTCTGTCCTGATTTTTTCTGCGGAAACTTTGGACAAAGTATAAACTAGTGATGTTCCTACCCTCCAATATCATGCTCCGGAGTTCTGGTCATTTGAATCGGAGGGAGCTCCGGAGCTCTGGAGCTTACAAAAAATAATTTTAGAAAAATTTAGTTTACAAAAAGATATTGACAAAATAATTAATGCCATCACTCTTTAAGTATTCACAAACTTAGTATAAAAATAGGGCGGAGCTCCAGAGCTCCAGGGGTTGCTCTGGAGCTCCTAAAAACGGAGCTACGCTCCTGATCTCGGAGCTCAGAACACCAGGGAACGTCACTAGTATAACCCATTTTTTATATGTTATATTTTTTGTTTGTTTTAGTGATTTTTACTAACCCAGAGTTTACGTGAACGTTCCTTTATTTGATTACTAAATTTCTAAAATCGATGGTTTTAAAGAAAACCGACGAATTGATTATTTTATACTATATTTAAAGCAGAACTTTAACTTATTTAGTATGTAATAGTGAAAGAGTCGTATTCACAAAACCGGCGTCTACGCCTGGCGTGTCATAAACATCTTATGAAAATCGACGTGCAAACTGTTTTGGTTTTGTTGAACGTCATTTTAAGTAGATTAAAATTTTTGAAAAAATAGCTTATTTTACAAGTAATCTGTTAACTTTTAACATTAAGCCGCATAAGTTGTTTTATTTATGTTTTTAAAGTAAAAAACTAAAAAAAAACACTCGTGCCATTGCCATGAAGATGTACATGAGACACCGAACGTGAGTGGCTTGAGACGCCGGTTTCTAGAATACGGCAGATATTTTTCAAATATCCAAGTCATTTTTGATTTGGATGAAACATGTTTGCGAGAAACTTTGGGTGAAATTTTATATATAAATATTTTGCGTAACAAACTTTATTTTAATCCGTTAAAAATGATATTATTAACAAATAACATTATTAGAATATTTTTGCTTACACGTATAACTGTAGTTAGCATGTATATACTATAAACTTATCGTCTTTTACACATTTAAACTTTAGTTAAAATATAAAGCCTTAAAGTTTTTCAGGCTTATAAGGCTTTTAGGCTTTAAGGCTTATATTTGAAGTTTTTTAAATTTATTTAAAGTTTTATTCAAGGTATAAAGCTTTAAATCAATAATTCTTTTATCCAAAAATAAATAACCCTTGTTTTTTATCCAAAAATGTAGAACCTTTGTGGAAATAAAAAGTTTTAACAATAGGCACCTTGCACTGGAACTCGGTTTATACATGAAGTATGCAATATACATAAGTGTCCATTATAAGTAGGAGATACGGTAATTATCCATTATGGTGACGCTTATGATGTATATTGCATACTTCATATATAAACAGAGTTCCGGTGCAAGGTGCCTATAAAATAATTCGAAATCATGGTGGCATTTAAAATAAGGACGGAATATTATTATCAATAATTTTGTATGAATATTTTTAGAACACATTTAAACACAAAAGTCGGCAAAAAAGAATGTTGACTGGCGAAAAAACTTGAGCTTTGAAACATTATATCTCAATAATATAGCGAATAAGTTGTACGGGACATATCTTCGAGCATAGTTCCAGTTTCTTTTGGCTATCCGTTGAAAAGGTTAAATAAATTTATCCATAACTTCATTATGCTACAACCGGGCTAAAAAAAAACTGGGCTAAAAAACAAATCTTTGTTATTAACGCGTAATTTGCTAGTTTTCTGTTAAACCGAGCAGCTTCTCCGAGTGTTTTTGCTGAAAATCTGATCGAAATTCAGTCCTTCAATTTTTATGACGCCTTAAATCCGTGCGGTTTTTACAATTTTCGCAAAAAGTTTATGCTTTGCGACTGAGTTAGAGTTTGAAACGCTTTCTGCTCGGCATTTGTAATAATTTTCTCATAATAATATATATACAATAAGCACTTGTTTTTGACATTATTCTCCAAAAAAAGAATATTTTTATGTTGAACCAGCAAATTTTTTTTTAGAAGCTCAAAAAAATTTCAGTTTATGTTTCTGTAATGTTTTTCCTAAAACTCCAAAAAATAGATGATATACACATATACATATACAATGTCTTTTTTAAAACTTAAAAAAATAGATGCTAGATACAATGCAATGTCTTTTGATATATGATTCTTCTAAAAAAACATTAATAACAAACTTTGACGAAATCTAGTGATGAGCGGAACTGCGGAACCCCCGGAACACCGGAACCGGAACCGGAACCGGAATTGAGATTTTCCAAAAATCCGGAACAGGAACCGGAACCGGAATTGACATTTTCCAAAAAATCCGGAACAGGAACCAACCTGAATTGAGATTTCAAATTCAACAGGAACGGACGGAATTGAGGTTTTCAAATCCGGAACAGGAACCACCAGAATTGACATTTTCCAACATCCGGAACAGGAACCGGAACCGGAATTGAGATTTTCCAAAAATCCGGAACAGGAACCGAACATTAGATTTTCCAAAATCCGAACAGGAACCGAACCTCTTAATTTTCCAAATCCAAGACAACCGGATTGTGATTTTCCAAAAATCCGACCAGGAACCGGAATTCAAAATTTTGCCCGAAACATTCAGAACCCAGAACCGGAACTGCCTGTAAAACAGCGAAACCACTGGAACACCGGAACCGGAACCAGAATCGGAATTGAGGTTTTTCAAAAATCCGAACAGGAACCGGAACCGGAATTACAAATTTTACCCGGAACATCCGGGACCCAGAACCGGAAGTGATCATCACAAGTAATTAAACTTTGCTGCGCTTCAGCTATAATTATATTATATCTGATTGACCTCGTAAGTTTGTACGAGAGACATGAGCAAACCAAATAAAATTGTGCGGTTATGACTTTTTTAATGAAAAGAACGCATAATTTTTTTAATTCCCGCCTTTTCACAAAATATACAAAATATAGGAAATTTTATGCCTTTAACGAATTGCATTTTTGTTCCATAATTGGATCTGTTAAAATATGGTATTTAATTCTTTAATAATAACAGATTTTGCAGATAATTTTAAATGGTTTTATTGTTAAACAGTTGATCCAACACTGCGAATTATCCAGGCCAGCTTTAAAAGCTGCAATTATCAATTACAAGTACATGTTTTTCTTAAAACAACTTAAATTTCAGGACTTGCTTTTATCGCCAAAAATAAAAACACGCAAACTACCATGTTTTAATTGCCCATTTTTGAAAGCTTAATAATTAATTTTTTTCAGAATAATTATATTTTACAAGACGTCCCGTGGTGTCAAATATATTTTGCTAGTACATTTTATAATCTCAATAGAAAGAATTTTCAGAATCAAAGAAGTGATTTTTGACACCCTAAGTCTTTTAACCCATAATTTTTTTAAGTTTTCGAAGTCACCCCCTAAACAAATTTTATTGTGAGAAAGAACATAAAAAACAGTGTACATTGGATGTATAACTTTATAAAGAAGTAAAAAAACTTAAAGTAGATAATTTCACTTAAATTTTTAGGAAACAGTAGAAAAACTTCTTCTAACAGCGTACAGTATATATATATATATATATATATATATATATATATATATATATATATATATATATATATATATATAATATACAATCTCCTAGTAATAGTAAAAAAATTTTTTTTCGAGACCCAGTTTTTTCTCGTATCGGCCCTATTTATGCTGTCATATGTAGATAAACAAAGTTTTTAATTTTTTACACAGCTAGCAAACAGTCTTAGCTATGTCCGGATATTTTTCCCGTTTTTCTCGCTGTTTGTAAGCTA
The DNA here is from genome assembly GCA_030248175.1 of Microlaimidae sp. YZB2_3. Classification (NCBI taxonomy): domain Eukaryota; kingdom Metazoa; phylum Nematoda; class Chromadorea; order Desmodorida; family Microlaimidae; species Microlaimidae sp. YZB2_3. The sequence continues at coordinate 7,462 of JASAMX010011981.1, forward strand.
TAGTGTTTCAAATTTCAAGTTTTGTTGGCATAAGAAGTAGTAAATGGGGTTACTACTCGTATATTATGCTCCAGTATTCCGGCTGTTTAAAATCGAGAAGCCCCAAAATCCATTCCGTATTTAAGTAAAATATTTTTATTCACAGTGGAAAAAGGGGGTTAGCAAGGGGTGGTCAGATGGTCCTGACAAAAATTAATTGAAATGTTGATTGGCTGCAAAGGAAAACATAAAAAATTCGAAGACAAGCCTAGGACGTTTTCTTGTGTTTCCTTATGCAGCACCTAATAGAAGAAGCGGTCAGCAAAACGAAAATAAAAGACAAGCAAACGGCTGCAGTCACTCGCATCGCCCACTGCATCACTTCGCCCAGTCCCAGTAAATCCCAATGATCTTCCGCGTTGGCGGTTTTCTGGTTCAGGATTCTTCTGTTCAACTCTCTGATCTTTTTCTTGTTGTTAATCAGAAGGTTATACCCGCTGAAGTAAACCCGGTTGTTCTGCAGACGATAGGAGTTCATATTTTCCTGGCTCTGCGACAATGCGGACAGCCACTCGAACAACTCCAGTTCTGAGGTTCTGGAGAGCAAATGGCGCCAGATGCGGGTGTATTCCTGCAGGAAGAACAGGTGGGCCTGTTCGTTGTTCTCGTACTTCCTACTCACGGCCACAGCGTTCATACGTTCATTCTGAAAATCAATGCAATATATAAAGTTATTTAGCGTGTGGTGCGGAAACAAACTTTTTGCCTTTGATTTTGATAATTTTTTGTAAAAACCCTGCGCTCAATAGCCCGCAAAATTTTTTTAAATAAAATATTTTCAGTGGTTCAGAAGTTATGATCCCCAAAATCGGCGTTTTTTGACAAAACTGTACGTGAAAAATTGCTCAATGGGTATAACGATTTAAGTTACAAATTATGCACTCACAGAAAGCGGCTACTGTTTACTATAATTTGATACCTTTATATATATATATATATATATATATATATATATATATATATATATAAATTTTGAGACAGGTAGGAGGCAGTGTGGGGGCAGTCAAATTTTTCTTCGGAGGCAGGTGATACTGCCTCCTATGTTAAGGTAATACAAGTTAGGAGGCAGGTAGAAGGCAGAGAAAACAGTTTAAAAGGCAGGCAGATGGCATAGTGGAGATAGGTAAACTTATAACAGAGGCAGGTAGAAGGCAGGTAGGTTGGATGCAAGTAAACTTGTAATATAGGCAGATAGGAGGCACGTTGGAGATAGGTAAGAAGCATATAAAAACCTTCCTTGCCAATCGAGGCACCTCGCTGTTACAAAGTTACAGAAAAAAAAATTTCCAATCATGATCACTTTATCTGTAGTTACGGTTTTTATATTAATTTTTGCCACTTTACAGTTTTATCTTTATTCTTGTCTCATTTACATTTTTTTTATATTTTATAATATTTAATGATGAGAATTGTGCTATCCTTTATTTTTCTTTTTTATGTATTTAAATTTCGCGTTATATTTTTATTTTAATTTACCTGGATTTCGTGAAGAATGTGCATGTCCCTTAAAATATCCGTGCTAATCTCCAGATCAGCGAGGAGCATATTCATGGAAATCCCACGTTTGGAACGGAATTTTCCGTGTTCCAATGCAGTTCTACACTGATTCCGAAATTGAATCAGCAAAATACATTCTTGAAAATAGTAGTTCTTGGTTTGTTTCATCAAAAAACATTGGGTACACGAGCGGTTAAAATACGACTCTTGGCAGATGGTTTTCAAAAATCGAAGTCCCTTGGTTAGTTGGAGAAATCTATAGATAGACACATTGAATTTTTAAAAATATCAAAATTTTTATCCAACACTGTACGAGATCATTGCATGTTAGACAGCGGTTGCTATCATGGAAGGCGCTAGAGCGCCACGGTTTAATTAAGCTCCAAGGCGCCGTGCGAGACAGAATTAGAGAACGAGGATAAATTTAGAGATTTAGTGTCTTGCACTTCTTCTTTTTTTATTCTTTTTATTTATCATTATTATTATTTTAAACGGTCATATCTCAAAATCTATATTCCTCCTTCGAAAATGACTTATCAGATATAAAAATGGCCTCATTGGAAAGTGCAAAGAATTTGGCAACATTTTTAAGAGTCGCATTTTTTAATATAGGACCTTGTTATGAATTTATTAACCAAAATATTGATTACGAATGATAACAAACAAAAAATTTCTGACCGACCAAAAACAGCTTTAGGGCAACAATAAGGATTGCACAGAGCAGACAGCGGACAGCCCCTCATAGGAACTGCACTATAGACTAGTTTTGAATAAGCGTCTTTTAGGGTACAAAAAGAAAGGGTACAATAAGAAAAAATAAAATTTAGAAAAAGATAGAAAAAAGAAAAATAGAAAAAAATCGTAATTTTCTTGGTTTCTTAAGTTTAAACCTACGCTTAATTAAAATTGCTGCACGGTGATTATGTTTCATTATGTTGAAGTGTTTTAACATTTCAGTTTATTTTAAATAAATTTTGGGTGTTTGATTAAACATCAAAAAAGTTACAAATCGTCACAAAAATAGTATCTTCGTGAACAATGGTTTTGAATTAGCAAAAATAAGTTGAAATTTGTGCTTTGAAACTAATTTTAAACCTAAATATATTTTTTTAATGTTCTCTTTGTAAAAATATTTTAATTTTAAAAATTAATTTTAAAAAGCCCATTCCAAACTTTTAAATAGAAGTATTTTCAGTAATCGAAACATTATAAAACTGGAAACCAAGTGCGGCAGCAGCAACCTACCTACGAAGCGGCAAAAAACTAAAAATTCTCAAAAAATGCGTTTTATTTTGTAATATTCAGAAGTATTTAAGGCAACGAATAACTATTAGAAATTTTTTAAACCGTAAAATTTTTTAGTCGCTCGCTGTTTCTCAATTTTTC
>JASAMX010011982.1:0-33890 GCA_030248175.1 Microlaimidae sp. YZB2_3
GTTTCGTCTTTTGCTAGAATATCTTTATACAAATATGATTGTAATTTGGATTTTCGTTTTGTTAGGGCAGTATGTAAGAATATACCTTTACCTGCCGTATTTCTGTTATGTATTTGTCTTACATGTTTGATTTTATTTTATTATTTTAACATTTTTATTTGTTTGTTTTTTGACAGAAATAAAATATTTTTAATTCAATTCATTAAAAAAAAAAAACAAACAATAATTAAACCTTTAATGGTTTAAAAGTATTTTGCTTTGGACCTCACCTGAACCCCCTCTTTAAAGTTTCAAAATCTTCCACCCCGGGTCGACCTCCCCTAAAAAGCCAGGGGGGGTCGACCCCCTAGGACCCTCCTCCTAGATTTTGAAATGTCATCTACCCGGGGTAAAAACCTCCCTAGCTTGGGTGACCGTGTTCATCTTGGTAACTAATTCCAGACTAATCTCGTGTTAGTAAGTCCGGGATAAACTAACACCGGATTAGTTCGGGACTAGAAGATTAGCTAGCACGGGACTAACCCCCATTTTGTGACTCTCGACCCATAATACCTAATGCGAAAATTGGCTTTTTCACAAGAACAGAAGCTTTACTGCAGGTAATAGAGCAAATAAGAACAAAACTCAGGTGTGGTAACAATTAGCTTTTAAAGTACAAAAAAACCAACCACAAATATTTATAAAAATTGGTTTCGATGGACTTCGAAAAAAGTCTTACTAAATAGTTACTAAATTACAAACTATGTATTTTATAAAAAAGCTGGGCATGTTCAGCATTATTATTAGCAACAGAAAACAACCTATATCTACAATTTTGTAGAGAAAAAAAATATTTAAGAAATTGTTATTTATCTCGTTTATTAAAAAAAGACTAACAAAACTGAAAAGCCAAATTTCTGATCTTTATTAACTTGCGACCTTTCTTATTTAGGTCCGTATGTGAATTTATAACCTTTTGTTGAAACTTGAAAGTGTTTTTATTTATATAATTGATAACAAAGACTGTAAGCATTATAAAAGTTTAGGTAAGTAATGAAGATTTATATCTGGACAAGTTTTTATTGCTAGTTTTTTTGGCTTATATTATTTTAAACTTAAAAAAATGTTTTATCAAGAACAACACTAATTCAATCCTTCAAGCTTACATAAGGTCTGAATGTTGCATTAGCAACTATAGACTCAATTTATAAGTTAGTAAGCAATCAAAATTCGTGTGAGCGTTCTTGCACAATCACCCACATACCATTTTTAACTTTGTCGTTAAATTATAAAAATAAGTACACCATATCAATCGGTTTTTTTAGAAAAAAAAACTGTGTTGTTTAGTTTAATTAGGTGTTTTAATTATTTCACAGGCCGTTCGATGAGCAAATGTAATTTTTTACTTAATACTTTATGGAATAATTCATACACAAACAAATAAACCCTGAATAAGGGAGGGTTAATTTAGAGGATACGGCAGTAAAATCAGAGTAACGTTTTGTACTTTAAAACTTAAGTTTTGAGGTACTTAGAACAGAAGTTATTTTCAAGGTATTTGGGTGGGAAGGACGTCAATTTGTTTTAATCTCCCCACTACGGCAACGTAAGAAATGTTTCAATCTACCCTATATATGGAATAACTCAATCACCGTCGTTTTTCTTAATAGTCTGAATAAATAATAAATGTTATGTTTTATACTTTTTCCAAACTTACAATGTTAGCTTGCTAAATACATAGTTAGGTGTTTTTGGTCAGGACCGCTAGGAGGGGGGAGGCGTTTTTTTACCTTGATTTGCATGCGTTTTTTGGGATGCTGGTTTTTTTATTGTATAATACAATTCTTTTAATCAGACTAAAAAACGTAATGAAATTTATTGTAAAGAAATATTTTTGTTTAATTTTTTATAATAAAATAACAAGTACCAACTTAACCCGACATAAAACTCATAAAACTACAATAACACCGAAAACAACAAAAATAATCACAAACATAAATCAATATTTAAACTGAGACTATTATAGTTTTGCATTCTTCAGTTATCGTTTTATTCAATTTTAAAAATCACTCGACCAAAAAGATATTAAGCTCCTAATTGCTTGTAAAGGATAGGAACATAGTCATCCCATTCTGCCTAAAAAATAATAAGTAAAACCTAAAATAGGTAGATTTTATGAATATGAATGTCTGAAGCATGGGTAGACAGGACGGGGGTTATTCATTGTATCCTTCCCTCAAAATTCCAGATACCTCCGCCCCCCCCCCCCTGAAATTTGGGGATCCCAGAACTGAGACGTCCCAAAAACGCTGAATTGGGGTATTTGGGGGATACACCCCCTGAAAATCAGGGAGACTAGGCTACCCACCTATGGTTCAGACTTTAAAGCATACATATACAACTTAACTAGAGTGGGTAGGGGTTAAAATTCAGGAACATTATTTACCAATATCATATTTTTCTGAAGTGTAGTGCATATCACCCACATATAGATTTTGAAGGAAAAATTGATAAAAACCGCTAGGCTAATTTTAGATTAAAAAACCCTGTATTTATTTTTTGAGCTTTTTAACGTTTAAATCACTCATTTAGACCTTTGAAATTAAGTTTGGAGGGAGTCACCCTGCGCCCACATATATGGTTTGGAAAGCAAGGGGGTCCACCCAGCTTCCAGCAAGTGCCCATGTTTATATCCCTCATTAAAAATCCAAGGACTTCACTTTTCAAAGCTCGATAGCGGTCCGACCTTTCCTCCCTAACGAAGTCCGATCACCCCCCTCCCTCTCAACAATTAACGAGTATAATTTTTTGGTCAATATTATACATAGTTGATGTCAAGCCACATTTTTTTGTAGTAAAAAACAAAACTTTCATAGTTTTTATGCCCAAATAACCTATTGCAGTCTATGAAATTCAATATTAGTCTTAAAAACTTAAATAAGCTATTTCATGCTCTGAATATGAAATTCAATATTAGTTCTAAAAATTAAAAAAAAACTTATTTCACCTTATGAAATTTAATATTCCATAAAAGCTCACTTGGTAGAAGTTTCCGGCAATAGGATTCCCCAGCTGGTGTTTTTGAGCAAATTGTGCGATTCTGAATCCACCTCTTTTATCGCCTGATTTATTGGTTAAATGGCCATGTTCCGTATCGCTAACTTTACCCGTTTGTTTATATAGGAGAAATACATATCTGTGTAAACCTAAAATTAGGTAATTTTACGCTCTCGGTTTCGCATTCGCACGCACTGTATATTTTTACAAATTGTCAACAAAAGAAAATTTAAGCTACTGTGTGCACTAAAAATTGTCTACCACAAAGATCAGTATTTTTACACTTTTTTATACACAAATTGCACATTTCATTTAAAAAAAGGCATTATTCATTAAAACAATTAATGGTTTAGAAGTGTTTTGGATCAGACATCAAATCCATAAGTGAGTAAGGTCCCGGTATCGGTGGTTATCTAGGGTAAATCGCAATTCTATCCTAGTAGAGTGGTCTGACTCTCCTGGCTTTCTAGAGGGGTCGACCCGCGCTAGGTGAGGATTACGGGAGGGTTGCAGTGTTCAAAAAAAGCATTATACTTTCAAACCATCATAGGCTTAATATTTGTTTTTACAAGCTAATAGTACATTTTGTTTGAATAATATGCAAGGTTAAGATATAAAAAGGGTGTAAAAGTATAATTTTGTGTTAAAAATTCAGGTTTTAGAAAAATTTAAAAATAAAAACTGTACCTAAAATTTTTTCAGAGAGGGAGGGGGAAATGAGGGGTTGATTGGAGAGAGGGATTATAATTCCCCAGCAAAAAAACTGCTCACACCGCTCCTTCTAAAATTTCGGATTTTCGCGAACATTTGCGGAGTCTCACTTTGTATTAAAAACGCTAACTAGGGAATACCTCCTGTGAAACTAGTTAGTGAAATTGGTGTCAGTATAGGATTTATACTTTTAAAAATGTTAAATAATTGAACTACTTTTTAATCACTAGAATAGAAAGATTGAGTACCGCGTTAAAAATTTAAAAAATATATATATAATGTACTATTTGAAAGTACATTCGACTAAATATTTTGCAGTCTGTAAAAGTTGTAGCAAGAATTTTTAAAATAAAAAAGCTGATTTTTTTTAAAATAAATTTAAAATAAAAAAGCCTTTTCTGTTTTTTTAAATTCGAATTACCAGTATTTTTAGGTGGTCCGGATCCGATGTATTCAGCCAAATTTTCTCCTTTGCCAACGTCGGTCCCGGGAATATTTACGACTAGCCAATGGTGCCACTCCCTAAATGTGGGATCTTGACGACTGGGAGCATCGGGATCTGAAAGAAATACACATTATTTTTAAACAAACTCCAAAATTTACAAAAAAAAAATATTTAAACTTCGCCACTGTTTATACAGTACCTGTTCCAAACCAAGATAAAGGAGGAGGGTTATGAAGGAACCCATAGCAGTTCCTCTGTAAAACTTTCTAGGTGGAATCCCTGCAGCCAGCATTGTCTACATAGATGATGTCGTCGTTAAACCGGCTAGGAGAAAGCCGTGATGAAACATCAAGGCTCCACAGGATAATTTGCTAATAAGTAAGTCTTTCGCTCTCGATGAATATCATTGATCCTAAGGTTAGGACCCCAAAAATTTGGGGGTACCCTGGACACCCCCCTCTTAAAATTGGGGAGGGGGTCCTAGTACTAAAAACGCTAAAAATGGGGTATTTGAAGTATACCCCATAATTTTTTGGGCACTACCCCCAAAATTTCGGGAGAAAATTTTTAATTTAAGGTGGAACATACACTACAGAAAAAACCGCACAAACTTGTACAGTCGCTATTCATTACAGCTGTAACCAATTTTTATAAACTACATACTGTATTATTCTTCATGTCCTGAACATCATTTTTTATATTTTGATGAAACATGAAAATTAAAAATAAGCTGTGAGAATGGTCCACAAAGGCGATTCCGACGATTCGCAGGTTTTTTTCAGAAAATTACATATAAAATTTTCTTGTGCGTGTCGATATTAAAAATTTTTTGTACGTAATTAGAAGACGAGTAGATAAAACTTTCCTGTTGTTTTCAGCAAAATCGTATAGTAATAACCCGAGAAAACCCGACATTTTAAAGAGTTTTTTGAGAAAATTTTATTAACTTTGGATCCTAATTTCTCAGTAGATCTCTATACGATTTTTAAATAAACAACGCCAATGTTTTTAACATGTTGAGTTCTTCATTTTGATATATATTTTGTTAAAATCGGTTTGTAAACAAATTTTCATTTTGTTTTGGGAAACTACATTTTGAAACGTTTGTTTAAAAGTTGTTTTTAACAAAGAAACTGAGACGGAGCAGTAGCCGAGTGGTTAGAGTGTAGGACTAAGAATAAAAGAGCTCCAGGTTCGAATCACCCTGGGAGTTATTTTTAACACCAAAAAAAATTTTTTTTAATTTTAATTTTTTAATTAAAAAAGGTGTACATTATTCAATACTGTATTCAACCCCGAGTACGTGCTTTGAGGTGGTTTTGAAGTAAAACCGGGGTAGAGTCAGAGTGTCCCTCCTAGGGGAGTCGCAACACCCTCTAGCGCCCCCTCGGGGTCAAATCAAAAAACGAAGTTCGGATTCGTAATCAGGACCCCCAAAAACTCCCGAGTGGTTGTTTTTGGAAAAATCAAAGAAATTTTTGAAACTGTAGTGTTCTACCTTAAGGCGCTAAAATACACTAGAAATTTTAATTCCAGATGATACTTATTACAAAATTTAAGGTTTTTTTATACCTACACATTTAAAACATAATGTGTTTACAACGTTAATTAAAAAGTATAATAGTGTTTATAGTAGTTTTAATAAATTGTATACCTTAACTACTGAACGGGATATCGATTTGTAATTGAAAAACTAAGATAAATTGTCAATTTAAACTACCCTTGTAGCCATACATGGGCACGGGGGGGAGGTTGGGGGGGTTAACCCCCCCAAATTCTGAGAAGGATGGTTTAACCCCCCCACTCAGAAGTGGGGGGGGAGAAAAAGTTAACCCCCCCAATTTTGGAAAAATGAAGAAAAAAAATGTCTTTAAAATGACTTCTAACTGCCTCCAAACTTAAGTTTTGAGGATAATTCGCGTGTAAAATTTTTTTTGTTATTGTGTAGATGCACGTTACCCTTTAAACTGAGGTGTCTGTATTCGCTGGTGAGCCCCGCTTTCACCTCAGGTTATTGGGGATGAAAAAATGCGTCCGAATTTAGGGGCGCAACGTATTTTTTCATCACATCTTAAAATTTATAGTTATAATGCGCGTTTAAAGTACTGTTTTTTATTTCATATATGATTATTATTTGCGTGGTTAATAATTTTATTTTATATTATTGTTATAGTAAAAAGGTGTTGGGTTTTTTACGTTCTTCCCACTTTTTTTTACTTTCTTTTTTATTATATTTTACAATATATAGTATAATAGCTATTTTACCTGTCATGACTAAGGTGTAAAGACTATTTCCGTCCGCTTGCCACGTTACTGAAGGGATATTTTTAACTTGAGTAGGAGTAAGTACATTTCCAAGATTTACTTCTACGCCACTATCATACTTAACCTGGAACATCGCACACAATATAGCACCAAGAAATAATGCTTAACAATTTAGGAAAACTATCAAAAATTAGACTATTCTATTCAATCGAAATAGAATTTTATTTTATATCTAAATAGACCTGACCTGGTGTCTATCTGGGTTCCCTAATTTGTTCTCAACCACAAAACAAAAAATTAAGCTAAAGGTCTGTTCACACCTACGCATAATACACAATGCATCATGCACCATGCATAATGCATCAAAACAAATTTTTAACATAAAATATTGTTAAATACTGTTTCAAATACATATTTTTCCAATTAAAAGATAAAAACTAGCATTAATAGCATTGCTACATAAGATATCGAGGATGTTCAAAACTCAAATTAAACGACGTTGGGATAAACAATGCTGAATATTAGACGGAAACGATAAATGTATAATGAAACGTCGTTTGTTCAAAAATATTAAAAATTAATAATTATACATTTTATAATTAGGTACATTCGTTTTTAAACAGAAGAGTTTTCAACGTACATAATTTGCAGAAAAAATTCGTGCTAATTTTTAAAGCGAGCCGCACAAAACTTAAAACGCCGCTTGGTCCGATAATGCATTGTGCCTGTGCGTAAGCGCGAACGCCTTTTTTCAGGGTTTTAGTGCATTGTGCATAAGTGTAAACAGGACCTAAAATAAAGTATTTCTAAAAGCTATTATTCCGGAAAATTTCGTAAAGGAGTTGAATTTTTGAAAAACATTACGCAAATCTTAATGTTTACAACGCTATTTCATCATAAGGGTTTTATAGTTTTAGAACCTAATATTTTTTGGAAATAACAAAGTTTATTGCTTTTATTTTTAATTATTTCCAGAAGAAATTAGTTAATGCAAAACCTGAATATTATGTTAAATGTACAGACCTGTGCACGGTCTCGAAATGCTCCCCCCGCTTTATTGGAGGTTACCCCCCCGCCAAAAAATGAAAAAGCACCCTAAAATTATGACGCCATTTTTGGCCTATGATGACGCCATTATAGCGAATTTTTTTGCAGTTTTTAGCCTATTTCAATGTATTTTAAGCCATTTTAGACCTATTTTTACCTTATTTTTGCTTTTTGTTCCTTTTTTTCCTTTTCCCTTCTTTTTTCTCTTTCTTTTTCCCCCTGCTTCTCCCCCGTTTTGGAATGCCCCCCCCCCAATACAACCCGGGGGGGGGGCAATGCACAGGTCTGAATGTAAATAAATCATCAGGTTCAGTTTTGGTTGAACTATTAAATTTTTAAGTATGGGAATGAGATTTATAATAACTGCTTTTCAAAACATATTTGCCAATAAAAAGTACCACAGTCCAGTCCCGCTATATTTTTATCATTTTAAACGTGGAATTACTAAAAAAGCAGGTATTTAGGAAAGGTAGCGCTCATTTTTGCTTATGCAACCAACCAACCTGTCCATTAACTAGCCTCTTAACACTTTGGGATTCTTTCTGCTGCATATCTGCAGAAAAGATTCCGTACCACCGCCGCTTATTGTTAAACTGCTTGGTGTTAAACAAAATATTATATTACATTTAAAATTTGTTTTGGAGATACAGGAATAACATCTGGTACCACTTGGTGTTCAGCAAATTTTCCTTCAGCCATGGTAGAAAATAAACTATAATCGAAAACGTATTTTAAATAATATACGAGGAAACATTAAATACTGAATCGCATTTGAAACACATCTATTAAACTTAACAGCTTCTGAAATAAAAAAAACTGAAATTTAAAAAAAAAAGTTTTACGTTTTATAATAGAAATAAAAACCAAAAAAAAGATATTTTATTATTAATTTAAATAGAATCCACCAAACTGAATTTTTATGTAAGGGTGGGGGGAGCTGGGAGACGCTTACATTTTCTTGGATTTTTGCATAGTTGTAATTCAAAACATTTGTGATGCATTCCAAAAACAGAACAGTAAAAAACTAAAATTTTTCTGCCTAATGAAAAGTCTAGATTGATATATACATGTAATGTTAATTTTCAATTTTAATATATTTAAATTTAAAACAATATAAAAACGATAGAAATAATTTTTTTAATTTTAGCGAGGCTACGCTGCATTGTAGTTTTTTTGGTAAAGAACCCTTCTTTGTGAGGTTTCCCATTTTCAAAATTTGGCGGGACGCAGTGGCGTAGCCAGGATTTCATTTCGGAGGGTGGGTGCGGTCTGGGGGGAAGAAAAATTGTCGCAGAAGCGGCGCGGCAAAGCGTCGGCCGGGGGCGTGTCCCCCCAGGCGCCTGAAGCGAAAATTTTTTAAAATATTTTTTATAGCTGAAGCGGGCCGGCGATGGATATTCCATATTGCCGCCTAATACCCCATTCCCATATCAGCACTGTTGTTGATGTAGAATACTAAAAACTGCTTAAAAATCATCCCCTGGTGATCGTGTGAACATCAACATACATTTTAATTTTGTTTTTTTTTTTACCAAATTTCTATGCAATTTTGTCTGTTCTTCAAAATTAATCTGATGATGAAATTGTACTATCTATTGCCTGATGTCTTTAAATTTTGTGCATGAATATGGTTAAAGTTATAACAACAAAAAATATTACTGAGAATACAGAAATTTGACCTTCCCGCCAAAGGGAAATTTTTTTGATTCATTGATTAATTTGTGGTTTTAGAATGTACTAAGATTTATATTAAATTTTTAAAACACAATATTCAAAAAGTAAAAAAGAAAACCTATACAAAATGCAATGCCATACTTCGCCAAGAAAGGAGGGGGGAGGTAGAGAGAGGCGGACTATCCCACAAGTTTAAAAACCGTTGTAAGGGGGTTTAAAACGGCCATTATCAAACCTATATATCTCATAATATATGAGTTTTAACATGTATATAAATAGTATAACTATAACTAAATAGTCACTTATATTTACAACCAAAACATTGAACCTAACGCGAAACATATAAAGCATGTAAAGCATGATACAATCCATCAAGAATACAAAACTAATATAACCAATCAATCAATGTACACTTGTCCGCGAAGCGGAAACATTTCAGTTTTTGGGTATTTTTATGCTTTTGGAATGCATCAGAAATGTTTCTGAATTTATATTTAAAGAAAAAAATTTTTCTCCCAAAATTCAAAAAACGTCAGAGTCCCGCCCCCTTACAAAAAACTCCGGCTTAGCCGGATTTTTTGGGGGATGGGCATGGGGGGTCAGCCGCCCCCACCCTGGCTACGCCACTGGTGAAAAAAAAAAAAAATAAAAAAAAGAAACACCCAAAAAACCCCAGGCAAACCAGGCAAAAAAAAAAAAAAATTTTGCCAGACAAAAAAAACAAAAAAAAACAAAAAAAAAAAAAAAAAAAAAAAAAAAAAAAAAAAAAAAAAAAAAAAAAAAATAAAAAAAAAAAAAAAAAAAAATAAAAAAAAAAAAAAAAAAAAAAAAAAACACCCAAACACCCCCCAAAACCCCCCCCCCCAACCCCCCCCCAGGGACGGTAACCAACCCCATAGGTGGGCAGGGGGGGGGGGGACGGATACCAAAACCTCACAAAATTCCGAAATCTCCTTAAACCCACCCATAAATACACCACCCCCCCACAAAACTCCCCCCCAAAATAAAAATCCAAAGAAAAATAAAAAAACTAAAAAAAATAATAAAAAAATTATATTAATTAATTACCATATTAAACTATTACCTATACTACCATATTTTATCACTCAATATCCTCTATTACCATCAATTACCACCCTACAATTCCACCTCAACTCTCCCAGCTACAATTCAGCTCAACACGCAGATTAAACTAAAATATTCAATTTCAAATATATCAAATCAATCATCACATACAGCATACAAGCAAACAAAAATAAAAACAACAATAAACACTATTAAACTTTTAAAAACATTAAACATATAAATAAATTATAAAAAACCTAAAAAAAACCAAAAATATCAAAAAAATAAAATTATATAAAATTCAACCCACAAAATATACTCAAACTACAAATTCATCTCTACCCCACAACCCTCCCACCGAACCCCCAAAATCACAAAAAAACACAGAAAATAAAAAAAAACAAAAAAACAAAAAAAACACACGAATACCAAACAACAAAACAACCAATCCATATAAATATAAAAAAAAAAATCCCCATCTCCGCCCACACCCCCAACACCCCCCCACACCCTCGCCCCCCCCCAACCCGCCCAGCCGCCGCCCCTCCCCCCCTTAACAACCCTTTCTTCCCCCCCCAGACCACGCCCCGAAAGAAATCCACTGCGCCAGCACAAAAAAAAAAAAAAAAAAAAAAAAAAACAAAAACAATAAACAACCCAAAAACAAAAAAACCAATAACCCAAACCCAAAACACCCAAAAACACACCCCCCCACAAACCCCACACACCCCCCCACACCCCCCCCCCCCCCCCCCCCCCCCCCCCCCAAACCTCCCCCTAACCAACCCCCGTGTCCAAGTATGTTTCACACAAAAGTCTGATATAATTTTTTTTGTAAATTTTTTAGCGTAGGGTATCTGACTTAATTTCGGCCAAGCCTTAATTTCGGCCACCAATTTAGGGTGTTAGAACATTGGCTTATTTTCAAAACACAAAAGAACTAGCACAAAAGTAACTGGATTAATGTTGAATAAAGTGTTTTTGCAAACGTTTTTCTATCTTTGTTATTCTACATTATCAACATTTTGATACAAAAAGTGATTTTTTTGTGATTTTCTTAATTTTTGCTTTGTGTTTAAACTGCATCAAATTTAGAACAGAACACTATATAACCTTAAAATATCTTCTATTTAAGGCTCAAAGTTGTTAATTTTCATATTTTGATATTTTTTTCAAAATCACTTTGCAATGCGTTTAACTGCGCATTTTAAGATTCCATTAATTTCGGCCACCTTAAAATTTAGGTGAAAGAACCTGCCGTTTTTTGCTGTTTTTAAATATCATCGTACTACCGTATTTATAAAGAATTTTTTTGCTCATTTGACTTTTTTGACGTTTTTTTAAGCCAAAAATAAAAATTCAACAAAAAATACATGTTATTAAAAATTTGTTTTTTTAAGGTTTTAACATATTTATTTCAAGTCTTGCTAATAACTATTAAAGTTTGCAAACGGGAAAAAATTAAGTTATATGTGACAAGAGCAGACCTGTGCACTGCCCCCCCCCGGAGTTAAGTTAAAACCGGGGGGCAAGGGGGCAATTCCAAACGGGGGGGGGGGGCACGGGGGGCAACTTTTTTGAAACGGGGGGAGGGCAATAAAACGGGAGGGGGCAAGCAGGGGGAAAGAAAAAAAAAGAAAAAAAAAGGAGAAAAAAGAAGGGAAAAGGGAAAAAAGGGACAAAAAAAAAAGCGAAAATAAAGTAAAAATAGGTCTAAAATGGCTTAAAATACATTTAAATAGGCTAAAAACTGCGAAAAATTCGCGATGATGGCGTCATCATAGGTCAAAAATGACGTCATAATTTTAGGGTACTTTTTTATTTTTTGGCGGGAGGGCAATAAAACGGGGGGGGTAAATCCTCCAATAAAACGGGGGAGGGGCATTTCCAGACCGTGCACAGGTCTGCAAGAGTAATACATAAGGATAAACTTGCAACCTTTAAAAATTTTTATTGCTTGTTTTGGCAATAGTTATAGCCAGTTTTTTTTGGTGGCCGAAGTTAATGGCTCGCGCCTTGATTTCGGCCACTATAAAAAACAACTTTAAACCTCCACTGATCTTTAAGTGTAACAAAAATTTTAAAATTTTGCACTGGAATAACAAAAATAGCTATCGTTTGATTTTTGGACCAAATTTTGGGTCGATTGGAAAAACCAGAAAAACTTATCCAAAAAAATAAAAAAAAGGTGGCCGAAATTAAGTCAGTTACCCTACATGACTTACCGTAATCTAGGAGTTAGCGAAACTTTTTGCTCTGAATTTCGTTGAAGGTGGAGTAGAGTGGATCGTGTCGTGGCTGTTGAGATTCGGCTGAAAAAACCGTGTGCCATCAACTCGCCGTTTTTAAGCAACTAAATACAAATTGAATTTGTTGTCTTGATTGATATCAATTCAAAATCCAGTCAAACTTTTACAAAGGAAAGGCCACATTTTATCTAATTAATTATAACTGAAATTTATAGGAGTAAAGTTTTACATTTAACTGCTGAAAAATAGGCGATACAACTTTAAAACCTGCAGATCAGTGGCGTGCCCAGGGGGGGGGGGGGCGGGGGGGGGCGGCCGCCCCCCCCCCTGAAATCCGGCGAAGCCGGATTTTTTCGTAAGGGGACCCTTACGTTTTTTGAATTTTGGAAGAGAAAATTTTTTTTCTTAAATATTAATACAGAAACTTTCCTGATGCCTTCCAAAAGCATATTAATAGTCAAAAAACCAAATTTTCCCCGCTTGGCGGGTAGTTTAAATCAACAATTTATCTCAGTTTTTCAATTTCAAATCGATTTTGCCGCTCAATAGTTAAGGCATACATGTTCAATAAAACTACTATAAACATTATTAACCTTTTATTAACGTTTTAAACACATGTTTTAAATGGATAGGAATAAAAAAAACTTAAATTTTGTTTTAATTATCATCTGGAATTAAAATTTTTAGTGTATTTTAGCGCTTTAAATTAAAAATTTTCTCCCCCGGGGGGCATTCTGCCCCCGGACCCCCTGACACGGGGCTCTGCCCCTTGACCCCGCTGGGGGGCTCTCGCCCCCAAGACCCCCCATTTCTGGGGGACTGCCGCCCCCAGACCCCCCTCAGGGTTAGTATGTACCCCCCAGACCGCCCCCCCCGAAATGAAATCCTGGGCACGCCACTGCTGCAGATTTAATATTTATATTATATCTGAAATTACAATCAGTAAAAAAATTGATTGACTACCTAGGTACAAAACAAGCAGACCTGGGCATTGCCCCCCGGGGTTTTATTGGGGGAGGCAATTCCAAAACGAAAACGGGGGGCACGGGGGGCAACTTTTTTGAAACGGGGGGCAATAAAACAGGGGAGCAACAAGCAGGGGGAAAAGAAAAAGAAGAAAAAAAGGAAAAAAACGAGGAAAAAAGAAGGGAAAAAGGACAAAAAAAAGCGAAAATAAGGTAAAAATAGGTCTAAAATGGCTTAAAATACATTGAAATAGGCTAAAAACTGCAAAAAATTGCGATGATGGCGTTATCATAGGTCAAAAATGGCGTCATAATTTTAGGGTACTTTTTCATTTTTTGGGGGGTGGGGGGGGGCAATAAAACGGGGAAGGGGGGCGAATCCTCCAATAAAACGGGGGAGGGCATTTCCAGACCGTGCACAGGTCTGAAACAAGTATTTTTAAAAGCGTCCTAAAAATCGGTTTGCAAAATTCACCTAAGAAATAAGTACACAATTTGCCGATTTGGTAAAAGTAAAGTAGTAAACGCCAGTGGCGTGCCCACGGGGGGGGGCGGCCTTACGTTTTTCGTAAGGGGGGCCCTTACGTTTTTTTAAATTTTGGGAGAGAAAAATTTTTTTCTTTAATATTAATACAGAAACTTTCCTGATGCCTTCTAAAAGCATACTAATAGTCAAAAAACCGAAATTCCCCCACTACGCGGGTAGTTTAAATTGACAATTTATCTTAGTTTTTTGATTTCAAATCAATTATCCCGTTCAGTAGTTAAGGCATACATGTTTAATAAAACCAAAAATATATAATATAACGAAAAGTGTGCAACTCCTATATAAAAAAGTATGGAAAAGTAGGCCATTATAATGAGCCTCTCTATTTAAATGACACTCTCCATAATAATGGCATAGTAGCCTTTTTAATGCGGGATAATATGCCGTTCGCCTACGTCACTTTACACTAAATGCGCGCGCATCCCCCAAATGAAATAAAATGTTTTTATTGATCCGCGCACATTTGTGCAGAATAACCTAGGCGAACAGCATATTTTCCCGCATTAAAATGGCTACTATGCCATTATTATGGAGAGTGTCATTTAAATGGAGAGGCTCATTATAATGGCCTACTTTTCTGTATTTTTTTATATAGGAGTTTCACATTTTTTGTTATATTATATATTTTTGATAATTAAAATTAAAGTTTGTTTGAGACATGGTAAAAAGGCAAAAATAGAGTAAAGATTTTATTTCCAACGTTTTGATCCGTTAAAACAGATCTTCATCAGGGTCTAAAATACAAAACACATATAAAACGATGAAATGATAAATAAAACGCGTAAAATACAGAATAATAGTCAAACAAAAGGATAACAAGAAATTATTAAAACTATCTCATAAAGCATACTTCTCAAGTAAATGCAAATAAACGTAAGGAACAAGCTTAGAAATTTCAACAGAATGCTTATTTAATAAATTAGGATTGTCAAATTTATTAAATAAGCATTCTGTTGAAATTTCTAAGCTTGTTCCTAAACGTTTATTTGCATTTACTTGAGAAGTATGCTTTATGAGATAGTTTTAATAATTTCTTGTTATCCTTTTGTTTGACTATTATTCTGTATTTTACGCGTTTTATTTATCATTTCATCGTTTTATATGTGTTTTGTATTTTAGACCCTGATGAAGATCTGTTTTAACGGATCGAAACGTTGGAAATAAAATCTTTACTCTATTTTTGCCTTTTTACCATGTCTCAAACAAACTTTAATTTTAATTATGACCATCAAGGCAACTCTAAAAGACTTCGTAACTATATTTTTGATAAAACTACTATAAACACTATTATCCTTTTATTAATGTTTTAAACACATGTTTTAAATGTATAGGTATAAAAAAAACCCTAAATTTGTAATAAGTATCATCTGGAATTAAAATTTCTAGCATATTTTAGCGCCTTAAATTAAAAAATTTCTCCCCCCGGGGGGCGTTCTGCCCCCCGGACCCCCCTGACAAGGGGCTCTGTCCCTTGACCCCGCAGGGGGGCTCTCGTCCCCCACCCCCCCAACTGGGGCTGCCGCCCACAGCCCCCCTTTCAGGGTTAATACTTACCCCCCCAGACCGTCCCCCCAAAATTAAATCCTGGACCCACCGCTGGTAAACGAGTTCAAAATATTTGAGAGATTTAACACACAAATACTACATAAAAACTTGTTTTTTAACTTAAATTTAATGATGGTTCTTCAAAAATATTTAAATCAAAATAAATAAAAGATAAAAAGATAAAACAAAAATAAATGGTTTTAAATCCAACTATTCTTTAAAAAATTACCTAACTGCAATACCAAACCTGTGCACTGCCGACCGGGGTTTTATTGGGAGTGGCCCTTCCAAAACGGGGGGGGGGGCACGGGGGCAACTTTTTTGAAACGAGGGGGGCAATAAAATGGGGGGGGGCAAATAGGGGAGAAAGAAAAAAAAAGAAGAAAAAAAAAGAGAAAAAAGAAGGAAAAAGGGAAAAAGGGACAAAAAAGCGAAAATAAACTAAAAATGGGGTCATAATTTTTGGGTACTGTTTCATTTTTGCGAGAGGAGGGCAATAAAACGGGGGGGGGGAACTCCTTCAATAAATCGGAGGGCATTTTCAGACCCTGCACAGGTCTGCAGTACTATTTAAATAATGCAAATTGCAAGCGTAGTTTGGAGGAACCCACCACATTATGATAAAATAAATATACTTTATAATGTTCATTAACACAGATTTACCAAACGAGTCTTACAGTCTTTAGTTTTTGTAAATTAAATCCTAGTTATGAAATAGATTAAATATATTAAATCATTAAGCCTTTAAAAAAACGCAAAGAAAGAAATGATATGATAGGTCTTATTATTAGTTTAAACACAACACCAATAAATACTTTGTGCTTAACAGAAATGATACATATACAAGAGGACACTGAAGTTAAGCACTCAAGATAAACTGCAGAATATATAGTTTTTTAAGTTTCAAACTAACGCAATTGTCAAGAAAGTGCTTTTTTGCTGTATTCTTTAAAGAAATTTTTATTAAAATAAACTTGAAATAAAATGCTTTAAGTATCTAAAGCGGGACGCGTTTAGTACCCATTTGGGCATAGGTGGGCAGCTTCCCAGATTTTTTGGGAGGAGGAGGGAGGGGGAAGGGGGTGTTGGTCCCCATCCCCAAAATTCGGTGGGGTGTCCCAAAATTTTTTTAGGGTATACTGCAAATACTTTATTTTTAGCGTTTTTGTGTACTGTGACAGGACCCCCACCCCAATTATAGGATGGAAGTGTTTGTGTCCAAATACATGGGCAAGTTGGTCCGGAGTGGGGGGGGGTTAAAATCAAAATCCGAGAAATGCATTTTACTCATATCGTTTTTTTGAGTGCACTTTACCCATATCGATTTTTGATTTGAAGAAAAAATATGTAAAAAAAAACACGCCAATTTTAGGTCAAAAAACCGTTTTTATAGCACTTTTGAATTTTTCATTATTTAAAACATTCATTTTGACCTCAAACCTTAACTTAAGTTTGGAGACAGTTAGAAGTCATTTTAAAAACATTTTTTCTTAATTTTTTCGAATTTGGGGGTTAACCTTTTCTCTCCCCACCCCACTTTTGAGTGGGGGGATAAACTCCCATCTCAGAATTTAGGGGGGGAGGGTCAACCCCCCAAACCCCCCCCTGGCCATGTATGGGTGTCTGAGGTAGAGGTAACCTAAATTTAGAGGGGTGTGTGTTGGCAGCATTCAGCACATTGGGGGGATACAACCTCCTGCCCACCACCCTGGTGCAGGTACTATTACTAAACGCGTCCCCATAATTGATTAAAAAATTCCACGCTAAAAACAGACCTGTGCATTTCCGTCCCCCCTGGGGTTTTATTGGGGGCACAGGGGGGGGCAATAAAACAGTGGGGCAAGCAGCGTAAGCAGGGGACAAAGAGAAACAAAAAGAAAAAAAGGAGAAAAGGAGAAAAAAGAAGGAAGAAAGAAAAAAGAACAAAAAAGATAAAATTTAAGTAATAGGTCTAAAATGACTTAAAAACATTAAAATAGGCTAAAAACTGCACAAAATTGGCGATGATGCCGTCATAATAGGTAAAAAATGGCCCCATAATTTTAGTTTTTTTTTAGTTTTGGTTTTTCTTTTTTAATTCTGGAATTGACGTCGGTGGGTATTTTTTGGTGAATGTGGGCTCCATTGCACCGTGCAGAGCTATATATTAAAAAACTCTCCTAGTAATACTTCTCTTCTTCCAATTAATTTAATATCTAGTCTTTGTGTTCATTTTGCGCAAATAGGGTAAACAAAAAGCCGCCATTCGTGAGGATATATGTGATAGTGTCCAACTCTTCAATATCATGCTCCATAGTCTCTTGCCATTCAAAACGAGAAAGCGCAACAGACTTCGAGGATCTCCCTCTTCAATGAGGGATTTTAAAAATTTAAGCCTGAAATACGTTTGAAGAATTACTCTATCAACATTTTTAGGACTATTGTTATCGTTTTAAATAAGTTTTGAAAACAGTTTCGTTTACAACTATAATTACAAAATAACAGATGTCGGATGTATTACCCAAAAGGCGAGTTATTTTAAGTCGAGATGTAGAGATGAGATGTTGAAATACGAGCGTAAAAAAACACAAAACTTCCAAACAAAAATGTTGTTGTGGACAAGTTTTGGTTGCGCAGATTAATGGGTTTTTTTAACGTTTTTGTGGTTGGTTAAATATTTATTAAGCCAAAAATGAAATAAATGTTTCGCGTCAAAATATGGTCGTGTTTGTGTAAATTTCCCCAAAATACCGGTAAAAATCCCTAATAACAGAAAACAATTCAAATTAAATATATACGTTTTTTAATTGGGCCTATTCTTTTAGCCACATTTTTTAAAACTGAGGTTCAGGAACTTGCACACCGGTGTGCAGGAACTTGCACACCGGTGCCGATGTGCAGGAACTTGCACACTGGTGTGCAGAAACATGCACACCGGTGTGCAGGAACTTGCACACCGGTGTGCAGGAACTTGCACACCGGTGTGCAGGAACTTGCACACCGGTGTGCAGGAACTTGCACACCGGTGTGCAGAAAAATGCACACCGGTGTGCAGGCAACTTGCACACCGTGTGAAAGGGAACTTGCACACCGCTGTGCAGGAACTGCACACCGGTGTGCAGCAACCTGCACACCGGTGTGCAGGAATGGCACACGGTGTGCAGAAACATGCACACCGTGTGCAGGAACTTGCAGCACTGGTGTGTAGGAACTTGCACACCAGTGTGGAGGAACTTGCACACCGGTGGGTAGGAACTTGCACACTGGTGTGCAGAAACATGCACACCGGTGTGAAATAACTTGCACACCGGTGTGCAGGAAACTTGCACACCGGTGTGCAGAAACATGCACACCGGTGTGCAGGAACTTGCACACTGGTGTGCAGAAACATGCACACCGGGCGTGCAGGTACTTGCACACTCGGTGTGCAGGAACTTGCACACCGGTGTGCAGAACTTGCACACCGGTGCCGTGTGCAGGAACGCACATGGTGTGAAGCTGCACACCGTGAGGCAACTTGGGCACACTGATGTGCAGAAACATGCACACCGGTGTGCAGGAACTTGACACACCGGTGTGTAACTTGCACACAAGTGTGTGCAGGAACTTGCACACCGGTGTGCAGGAACTTGCACACCGGTGCCGATGTCCGGTAGCTTGCACACGGTGTGCAAAAACTTGCACTCGTGTGGGCAGGAACTTGCAACACTGGTGTGCAGAAACTTGCACACCGGTGTGCAGGAAATTTCTTGCACCGGTGTGCAGGAACTAGCACACCGGTGTGCAGGAACTTGCACACCGGTTCCGATGGGCAGGAACTAGCACACCGGTGTGCAGTAACTTGCACACTGGTGTGAAGAAACATGCACACCGGTGTGCAGGAACTTGCACACCAGTGTGCAGAAACATGCACACCGGTGTGCAGGAACTTGCACACTGGTGTGCAGGAACTTGCACACCGGTGTGCAGGAACTTGCACACCGGGTGTGCAGGAACTTGCACACCGGCGCGCGTAAACTTGCACACCGGTGTGCAGAAACACGCACACCGGTGTGTGCAGGAACTTGCACACTGGTGTGCAGAAACATGCACCACCGGGTGTGCAGGAACTCACACCCTGTGTGCATGCCTCTGCACACTCGGTGTGCAGGAACTTGCACACCGGTGTGCAGGAACTTGCACACCGGTGTGCAGGAACTTGCACACCGGTGTGCAGGAACTCCGGATCTGTGCTGATGTGCAGGTCCTGCACAACTGGTGTGCAGTAACTTGCACACCGGTGTGCAGGAACTTGCACACTGGTGTGCAGAACACCACACCGGCGTGCAGGAACTTGCACACTGGTGTGCAGAAACATGCACACCGGTGTGCAGGAACTTGCACACTGGTGTGCAGCAAGCCCACACCGGTGCCGACTTAGAGGAACTCCCACACCGGTGTGCAGCAACTTGCACACCTGTGTGCAGGAACTTGCACACTGGTGTGCAGAAACATGCACACTGGTGTGCAGGAACTTGCACACTGGTGTGCAGGAACTTGCACACCGGGGTGGTGCAGGAACTTGCACACCCGTGTGCAGGAGCTTGCACACTGGTGTGCAGAAACATGCACACCGGTGTGCAGGAACTTGCACACCAGCGGCCCACACGCAGGAACTTGCACACTGGTGTGCATAACTAAACACACCAGTGCCGATGTGCAGGAACTGGGACACTGGTGTGCAGAAACATGCACACCGGTGTGCAGGAACTTGCACAGGGTGTGCAGGAACTTGCACACCGGTGTGCAGGAACGGCATCCTGTGCCGAATGTGCAGGAACTTGCACACTAAGGTGTGCAGAAACATGCACACCGGTGTGCAGGAAACCGGCACACCGTGGCCCGATGCTGCAGGAAACTTGCACCCGCGTGCAATAAACACGCACACCTGTGTGCAGGCACCTGCACTCCGGTGTGCAGGAACTTGCACACCGGTGTGCAGCAACTTGCACACCATTGTGCAGCAACTTGCACACCAGTGTGCACAAACCTGCACACCAATGTGCAGGAGCTCTGCACACCATCGTGCAGGAATCTGCACACTGGTGTGCAGAAACATGCACACCAGTGTGCAGGAACTTGCACACCGGTGTGCAGGAACCTGCACACCGGTGCCGATGTGCAGGGGAACCTACCCACCTGTGTGCAGGAACTTGCACACTGGTGTGCAGGAACTTGCACGCGGGTGCTGGCAGGAACTTTCACACTGGTGTGCAGAAACATGCACACCTGTGTGCATCAACTTCGGCACACCGGTGTGCCAGGTGAACTGGCACAACGGTGTGCAGGAACCTGCACAGCCCGGTGTGCAAGAGCTCTCCACACATGGGTGCAGAAACATGCACACCGGTGTGCAGGACTCTTGCACACCGGTGTGCAGGAACTTGCATCACCGGTGTCCGATGTGCATGGAACTCTGCACACCGGTGTGCAGGAACTCTGCACACCGCGTGGGAAGGAGGCCGCACAATGGTGTGCAGGAACTTGCACACTAGTGTGCAGACACATGCACACCGGTGTGCAGGAACTTGCACACCGGTGTGCAGGAACTTGCACACGGGCGCCCATGTGCAGGAACTTGCACACCGGGGTGTGCAGGAAACTTGCACACACCGTGTGCATGTTCTTACACACTGGTGTGCAGAAACATGCACACCGGTGTGCAGGCGCTCACACACTGTGTGCACGAACTCCACACCGGTGTGCAGGAACTTGCACACTGGCGTGCAGAAACATGCACACCGGTGTGCAGGAACTTGCACACGGGTCTGCAGCAACTTGCACACCGGTGCCGATGTGCAGGAACTTGCACACCGGTGTGCAGGAACTTGCACACCGGTGTGAATTAACTTGCACACTGGTGTGCAGAAACATGCACACCGGTGTGCAGGAATGTAATGAAAAAGCAATGTCAAACCGAATACGAATCATGCTTTGGAGCTCTGTCCTTTTAAAACGAAAGGGCTCTCGAGTTCATAGCTTTTCTCATAAAAATGGATTGTTTTATTCATTAAGCTTTAATTGATTCTTCTTAAGTTGAAATATGATTTAATTTATGCTATACGCAATTAAAGACTGATTGTTATCGTTTTTTAAATAAGACTTTAGCAAACTTTAATTTTAAAAAATTAACAAAATAATTTTTCATTATCTCATGAAATTAATATTTAAATAAACTAAAAATATAATTTTGGCAGCTCCCTAAACTACATGGGTTCCTCAAAAGCCCCAAAGACCGAAGCTGCGCTTCGGAGAGCATAAATTACTTAATCTCCACTAAATGAGAAACATAATCATAAATATCTTCTAAAAACGCGCGGTTTGTTTTATAAGCCTACCAAAATAAAACAAACTTTATTATTATATTTTTCTCTAAAAATCAGTAAGAGTTCGAAAAAGTAAACATTAATTCGCCCAAAAAATGGGTTAGTCCACTCATTAATCTTTAATATTAATTAAGTTTACACCCTTTTTCCAATGTATATGCCAATTTTGGCTACTTTTTATTGTAATGGTTATATATTACTGCTCTGGGTGAAATATTTTACTGTAGAAATGCATAAAATTATGTAGACCGGATTGCAATTGCATTACAATTGAGAAAATATAAGCATACTATAATACTTTACGTTACCTTACAGCTACCGTAGCGCTTCCACATTCTTATATGCAAATTATATTGTGGATTCAATAAAGTAATCAACTGAGTAATTTGCATATGAAAACAGCTCTGAAACAACGTACATTTTTTTGGATAAATTTATAATGTATTTTCACAGATTTATTTACGATTATTTTTGTATTTAGTTTAGAAGAAAAAGTAATTAAACTGCTGTTTGTCGGTCTAGACTTGGAATTTTTAACGAAATAGTTCTCGAATGTTTTCAAAAATAAAAATAACCAAAAATAAGATTAGTGCTTGTCACGAACTGATTTTCCCATTACTATAAAAACGTAATAGACAAAAAAACCGCGAACTGAAGTAAACATTTTTTTAAACGTTGGAAGTTCACATAAACACCCTAGTTCATCATGTTTAACCTGTAAATCCATTGAGTTGTTTTTAAAACATAAAAGTGTCGGGGCAAATTTTCCATGTCCTTTACAAGTCGTCTGCGGTTTTATCCGTGCTAATATTTTAATTTTAGCAATTTAATCTTGAGTCTTGTCGTGGCTTAGGCGGCCGCGTGGGCGCTAAATATTTTAACAATATTTGATTTGGAAAAACTTTTTTTAATTTGAATAAGTTGGCCGGGCATGATTCATGTGACATTAAATTTTTTAAATAAACATACTTTAGAAGTTGATTATTATAATTTATTCAAATGAAACTTGATTTTGGCACGTGCGGATTTTGATGAAATGTAAAAAAATTGGGTCCAGGCATCCTAAAAAACAACGTAAAAATACCACTTACTCGGGTGAAAAAAAGCCCAATCAACTTAAATTTAGTAAAAGTGCGCACAAGCGATGAATCCTAACCCTTTTTAATTTTTCAGACAGAGCGTCTCTTACATGTGGCATGGATTGGTCAAAACTGAACCTTTTTCAAAACTGAACCTTTTTCAAAACTAAGCCTCCAAGACATTTTTTACTGCCTCCTACCTTCCTCCGATCTTCGGAAGAGGCAGTTTCGAGGAGACCGTCCTTATGACTATTATACTATGACTCTGTTTTGGGTATCGCTCCGATATTGCAATTCAAATTGTGTTGATTATAAATCGTACATATCACGTATCAAATAATGCAATATTCAAAACATAAAACAGACCTGAGATGCAGAACAGTTTAATTGGTTACATTTTTCTTCTAAACTAAATACAAAAATAATCGTAAATAAATCTGTAAAATACATTATAAATTTATCCAAAAAAATGTACGTTGTTTCAGAGCTGTTTTCATATGCAAATTACTCAGTTGATTTGCTTTATTGAATCCACAATATAATTTGCATATAAAAAATGTGGAAGCACTACGGTAGCTGCTCTATAAGGTAACGTAAAGTATTATAGTATGCTTTGTATTTTTCTCAATTGTAATGCAATTGCAATGCGGTCTACATAATTTTATGCATTCTACAGTAAATGTTCACCCAGACAGTAATATAACCATTACAATAAAAAGTAGCCAAAATTGCATATACATTGGAAAAAAAGTGTAAACTTAATTAATATGATCTATTAATGAGTGGACTAACCATTTTTTGGGCGAATTATAATTTACTTTTTCGAACTCTTACTGATTTTTAAAGAAATATAATAATAAAGTTTGTTTTATTTTGGTAGGCTTATAAAACAAACCGCGCGTTTTTAGAAGATATTTATGATTATGTTCATTTAGTGGAGATTTAGTAATTTATGTTCTCCGAAGCGCAGCTACGCTCTTTGGGGCTTTTGAGGAACCCATGTAGTTAGGGAGCTCCGAAATTATATTTTAGTTTATTTAAATATTAATTTCATGAATAATGAAAAATTATTTTGTTAATTTTTTAAAATTAAAGTTTGCTAAAGTCTTTTTTAAAAAACGATAACAATAGTCTTTAATTGCGTATAGCATAAATTAAATCATATTTCAACTTAAGAAGAATCAATTAAAATTTAAATAAATAAAACAATCCATTTATCGAAAAGTGAAGCTCTGAGAACCCTTCGTTTTAAAAGGACAGAGCTCCAAAGCATGATTGTATGGTTTGACATTGTTTTTTCATTACATTCCTGCACACCGGTGTGCATGTTTCTGCACAGCAGTGTGAAGGTTTCTGCACACCGGTGTGAAGGTTTCTGCACACCGGTGTGCAAGTTCCTGCACACCGGTGTGCATGTTTCTGCACAGCAGTGTGCAAGTTTCTGCACACCGGTGTGCATGTTTCTGCACAGCAGTGTGCAAGTTTCTGCACACCGGTGTGTAAGTTCCTGCACACCGGTGTACAAGTCCCTGCACACCGGTGTGCAAGTTTCTGCACACCAGTGTGCAAGTTTCTGCACACCGGTGTGCAAGTTCCTGCACACGGGTGTGCAAGTTCCTGCACATCGGCACCGGTGTGCAAGTTCCTGCACACCGGTGTGCAAGTTCCTGCACACCGGTGTGCATGTGTCTGCACACCAGTGTGCAAGTTCCTGCACACCGGTGTGCAAGTTCCTGCACACCGGTGTGCAAGTTCCTGCACACCGGTGTGCAAGTTCCTGCACATCGGCACCGGTATGCAAGTTCCTGCACACCGGTGTGCAAGTTCCTGCACACCGGTGTGCATGTTTCTGCACACAAGTGTGCAAGTTCTTGCACACCGGTGTGCAAGTTCCTGCACACCGTTGTGCAAGTTCCTGCACACCGGTGTGCAAGTTCCTGCACACCGGTGTGCAGGCTCTGCACACCAGTGCGAAAGTTCCTGCACACCAGTGTGCAAGTTCCTGCACACCGGTGTGCAAATCCCTGCACACCGGTGTGCAAGTCCCTGCACATCGGCACCGGTGTGCAGTTCCTGCACACCGGTGTGCAAGTTCCTGCACACTGGTGTGCATGTCCCTGCACACCAGTGTGCAAGTTCCTGCACACTGGTGTGCAAGTTCCTGCACATTGGTGTGCAAGTTTCTGCACACTGGTGTGCAAGTTCCTGACACACCGGTGTGCAAGTTCCTGCACACGGCGTGCAAGTTCCTGCACACCGGTGTGCAAGTTCCTGCACACCGGTGTGCATGTTCCTGCACACACCAGTGTGCAAGTTCCTGCACATCGGCACCGGTGTGCAAGTTCCTGCACACCGGTGTGCATGTCTCTGCACACCAGTGTGCAAGTTCCTGCACATTGGCACCGGTGTGCAGTTCCTGCACACCGGTGTGCAAGTTCCTGGACACTCTGGTGCAGTTCCTGGAGCACACTGTGTGCATGTCTCTGCACACACAGTGTGCAAGTTCCTGCATATCGGGGTCACTGGTGTGCAAGTTCCTGCACACCAGTGTGCAAGTTCCTGCATATCTGCACTGGGTGTGCAAGTTCCTGAGACACCTGTGTGCACGCTCCTGCACACCAGCGTGCAAGTTCCTGCACACCGGTGTGCGGAGTTCTGCACACCGGTGTGCAAGTTCCCGCACACCAGTGTGCATGTTCCTGGCAGACTCAGCGTGATGTTTCTGCACACCAGTGTGCAAGTTCCTGCACACAGGTGTGCAATTCATTGGCACACGGGTGTGCAAGTTCCTGCACCCGGAACCGAGTGTGCAAGCTCCTGACACCAGTGCACGCTCTGCAACCGGGGTGATGCACACCAGTGTGCAGGTTCTCCGCACACCGGGCGGCTGCAGGTCTCTGCGACACCAGTGCGCTAAGCTCCTGGGCCACACCGGTGTGCAAAGGTCCTGGACACCAGCGTGCAAGTTCCTGCACATCGGCACCGGTGTGCAGTCCCCGCACACGGGTGTGCAAGTTGTGAACATCTGTGTGCCAGTTCCTGACACACCCATGTGCAAGCTTCTGCACACCGGTGTGCAAGTCCCTGCACACCGGTGTGCAAAGTCCTGCACACCGTGTGCATGTCCCTGGACACCAGCGTGCAAGCTCCTGCACACCGGTGTGCATATCTCTGCACACCGGGGTGCTAAGCTCCGCAGCACCCCGGTGTGCTAGTCCCGCACACCGGTGTGCAAGTTCCGGCAGACCGGGCGTGCAAGTTCCGGCACACCAGTGTGCAAGTTCCCGCACACCGGTGTGAAATGTTCCCGACACTGGTGTGCAAGTTCCCGCACATCGGTGTGCATGTATTTGCACACCAGTGTGCAAGCTCCTGCACACCGGTGTGTGAGTTCCTGCACATCGGCACCGGGTGCTGCAAGTTCCTGCACACCGGTGTGCAAAACCCTGCACACCGGGTGTGCAAGCTCCTGCACACCGGTGTGCAAGTTTCTGCACACCAGTGTGCAAGTTCCTCACACCGTGTGCAAGTTTCTGCACACCAGTGTGCAGTTCCTGCACATCGGCACCGTGTGCAAGTTCCTGCACACCGGTGTGTGCAAGTTCCTGCACACTGGTGCGCCAAGTTCCTGCAAACCGGTGTGCAAGTTCCTGCACACTGTGTGCACGTTCCTGCACATCAGTGTGCAAGTTCCTGCACACCGGTGTGCAAGTTCCTGCACATTCCAGCGAGCAAGTTCCTGCACACCTGCACCGGTGTAAGTTCTGCACACCCGTGTGCAAGTTCCTGCACACCGGTGTGCAAATTCCTGCACACCGGTGTGCATGTTTCTGCACACCAGTGTGCAAGTTCCTGCACACCCGGTGTGCATGTCTCTGTCACACCGTGCGCAAGTTCCTGCACACCGGTGTGCAAGTTCCTGCACACCGGGTGTGTGCACGCTTCTGCACACCAGTGTGCAAGTTCCTGCACACCGGTGTGCAAGTTCCTGCACACCTGTGTGCAAGTTCTGCACACCAGTGCCGCAAGTCCCTGGACACCGGCGTGCACGCGCACGACCTGGGTGCAAGTTCTGACACCCCGGTGTGCAAGTTCCTGCACACCGGTGTGCAAGTTCCTGGACAGGGCGTGCAAGTCCCGGCAGATCGTGTGTGGAAGTCCCGCACACCGGCGCGCATTCTCTGCACACCGGTGTGCCCTGCACACCGGTGTGCAAGTTCTGACACCGGTGTGCAGTTCCTGGCACACCGGTGTGTAAGTCCGGCAGACTCCGCGGGGCACGCTCTGCACACCAGTGTGCAAGTTTGCATAGGCACCGGTGTGCAGTTCCTGCACACCGGTGTGCAAGTTCCTTAACCTCAGTTTTAAAAAATGTGGCTAAAAAAAGAATAGGCCAATTAAAACTCTATATATTTAATTGAATTGTTTTCTGTTATGGGGATTTTTTGCCGGTATTTTGTGGGAAATTTCACATAAACGACCATATTTTGACGCGAAACATTTATTTCATTTTTGGCTTAATAAATATTTAACCAACCACAAAAACGTTAAAAAAACCGATTTACCGTACCAAAATGGTTGACAAGAGGTTTGTTTGGAAGTTTTGTGTTTTACACTACGTCTTTCAACATCTCGTATTTCGCACATTTTCTTCCAATTAATTTAATATCTAGTCTTTGTGTTCATTTTGCGCAAATAGGGTAAACAAAAAGCCGCCATTCGTGAGGATATATGTGATAGTGTCCAACTCTTCAATATCATGCTCCAGAGCTCCGGCCATTTAAAGCGGAGAAAGCTACAGAGCTCCGAGGATCTCCCTCTTCAATGAGGGATTTTAAAAAATTTAAGCCTGAAATACGTTTGAAGAATTACTCTATCAACATTTTTAGGACTATTGTTATCGTTTTAAATAAGTTTTGAAAACAGTTTCGTTTACAAATAATATGACAAAATAACAGATGTCGGATGTATTACCCAAAAGGCGAGTTATTTGAAGTCGAGATGTAGAATACGAGATGTTGAAAGACGTAGTGTAAAACACAAAACTTCCAAACAAAAATGTTGTTGTGGACAAGTTTTGGTTGCGCAGATTAATGGGTTTTTTTAACGTTTTTGTGGTTGGTTAAATATTTATTAAGCCAAAAATGAAATAAATGTTTCGCGTCAAAATATGGTCGTTTATGTGAAAATTTCCACAAAATACCGGCAAAAAATCCCCATAACAGAAAACAATTCAAATTAAATATATACGTTTTTTAATTGGGCCTATTCTTTTAGCCACATTTTTTAAAACTGAGGTTCAGGAACTTGCACACCGGTGTGCAGGAACTTGCACACCGGTGCCGATGTGCAGGAACTTGCACACTGGTGTGCAGAAACATGCACACCGGTGTGCAGGAACTGTACACCGGTGTGCAGGAACTGCACACCGGTGTGCAGGAACTTGCACACGCGGTGTGCGGGACTTGCACACCCGTGTGCAAAAAAATGCACACCGTGGGAACTGCACACCGTGTGCAGGAACTTGCACACCGCTGTGCAGGAACATGCACAGGGGTGTTCAGAAACTTGCACACCGGTGTGCAGGAACTTGCACGCCGGTGTGCAGACGCGCGCCGGTGTGCAGGAACTTGCACCCTGGTTTGCAGGAATTTGCACATCCGTGTGCAGGAACTTGCACACCGGTGTGCAGGAACTTGCACACTGGTGTGCAGAAACATGCACACCGGTGTGCAGGAACTTGCACACCGGTGTGCAGGAACTTGCACACCGGTGTGCAGAAACATGCACACCGGTGTGCAGGAACTTGCACACTGGTGTGCAGGAACTTGCACACCGGTGTGTAGGAACTTGCACTCCGGTGTGCAGGAAATTGCACACCGGTGTGCAGGTACGTGCACACCGGAGCCCCTGTGCAGGAACTTGCACCCTGGTGTGCAGAAACTTGCACACCGGTGTGCAGGAACTTGCACACTGGTGTGCAGAAACATGCACCCCCGCGGTCTCCAGGACGCACACCGGTCTGCAGGAACTTGCACACCGGTGTGCAGGGTGTGCAGGAACTTGCACACCGGTGTGCAGGAACTTGCACACCGGTGCCGATGTGCAGGAACTTGCACACTGGTGTGCAGAAACTTGCACACCGGTGTGCAGGAACTTGCACACTGGTGTGCAGAAACTTGCACACCGGTGTGCAGGAACTTGCACACCGGTGTGCAGGAACTTGCACACCGGTGTGCAGGAACTTGCACACCGGTGCCGATGTGCAGGAACTAGCACACCGGTGTGCAGGAACTTGCACACTGGTGTGCAGAAACATGAACACCGGTGTGCAGGAACTTGCACACCAGTGTGCAGGAACTTGCACACCGGTGTGCAGGAACTTGCACACTGGTGTGCAGGAACTTGCACACCGGTGTGCAGGAACTTGCACACCGGTGTGCAGGAACTTGCACACCGGTGTGCAGGAACTTGCACACCGGTGTGCAGAAACATGCACACCGGTGTGCAGGAACTTGCACACTGGTGTGCAGAAACATGCACACCGGTGTGCAGGAACTTGCACACCGGTGTGCAGGAACTTGCACACCGGTGTGCAGGAACTTGCACACCGGTGTGCAGGAACTTGCACACCGGTGTGCAGGAACTTGCACACCGGTGTGCAGGAACTTGCACACCGGTGCCGATGTGCAGGAACTTGCACACTGGTGTGCAGAAACTTGCACACCGGTGTGCAGGAACTTGCACACTGGTGTGCAGAAACATGCACACCGGTGTGCAGGAACTTGCACACTGGTGTGCAGAAACATGCACACCGGTGTGCAGGAACTTGCACACTGGTGTGCAGGAACTTGCACACCGGTGCCGATGTGCAGGAACTTGCACACCGGTGTGCAGGAACTTGCACACCTGTGTGCAGGAACTTGCACACTGGTGTGCAGAAACATGCACACTGGTGTGCAGGAACTTGCACACTGGTGTGCAGGAACTTGCACACCGGTGTGCAGGAACTTGCACACCGGTGTGCAGGAACTTGCACACTGGTGTGCAGAAACATGCACACCGGTGTGCAGGAACTTGCACACCAGTGCCGATATGCAGGAACTTGCACACTGGTGTGCAGGAACTTGCACACCAGTGCCGATGTGCAGGAACTTGCACACTGGTGTGCAGAAACATGCACACCGGTGTGCAGGAACTTGCACAGGGTGTGCAGGAACTTGCACACCGGTGTGCAGGAACTTGCACACCGGTGCCGATGTGCAGGAACTTGCACACTGGTGTGCAGAAACATGCACACCGGTGTGCAGGAACTTGCACACCGGTGCCGATGTGCAGGAACTTGCACACTGGTGTGCAGGAACTTGCACACCGGTGTGTAGGAACTTGCACACCGGTGTGCAGGAACTTGCACACCAGTGTGCAGGAACTTGCACACCGGTGTGTAGGAACTTGCACACCAGTGTGCAGGAACTTGCACACCGGTGTGTAGGAACTTGCACACCAGTGTGCAGGAACTTGCACACCGGTGTGTAGGAACTTGCACACCAGTGTGCAGGAACTTGCACACCGGTGTGCAGGAACTTGCACACCGGTGCCGATGTGCAGGAACTTGCACACCGGTGTGCAGGAACTTGCACACCGGTGTGCAGGAACTTGCACACTGGTGTGCAGGAACTTTCACACTGGTGTGCAGAAACATGCACACCGGTGTGCAGGAACTTGCACACCGGTGTGCAGGAACTTGCACAACGGTGTGCAGGAACTTGCACACCGGTGTGCAAGAACTTGCACACTTGTGTGCAGAAACCTGCACACCGGTGTGCAGGAACTTGCACACCGGTGTGCAGGAACTTGCATACCGGTGCCTCAATGCAGGGAACTCGCACACCGGTGTGCAGGAACTTGGACACCGGTGTGCAGGTACTGCACACGGTGTGCAGGAACTTGCACACTGGTGTGCAGACACATGCACACCGGTGGGCAGGAACTTGCACACCGGTGTGCAGGAACTTGCACACCGGTGCCGATGTGCAGGAACGCACACCGGGGCCGGCTTGCACACCGGGGTGTGCAGGAACTTGCACACCGGTGTGCAGGAACTTGCACACTGGTGTGCAGAAACATGCACACCGGTGTGCAGGAACTTGCACACCGGTGTGCAGGAACTTGCACACCGGTGTGCAGGAACTTGCACACTGGTGTGCAGAAACATGCACACCGGTGTGCAGGAACTTGCACACTGGTGTGCAGGAACTTGCACACCGGTGCCGATGTGCAGGAACTTGCACACCGGTGTGCAGGAACTTGCACACCGGTGTGCAGGAACTTGCACACTGGTGTGCAGAAACATGCACACCGGTGTGCAGGAATGTAATGAAAAAACAATGTCAAACCATACAATCATGCTTTGGAGCTCTGTCCTTTTAAAACGAAGGGTTCTCAAGCTTCACTTTTTCGATAAATGGATTGTTTTATTTATTTAAATTTTAATTGATTCTTCTTAAGTTGAAATATGATTTAATTTATGCTATACGCAATTAAAGACTATTGTTATCGTTTTTTAAATAAGACTTTAGCAAACTTTAATTTTAAAAAATTAACAAAATAATTTTTCATTATTCATGAAATTAATATTTAAATAAACTAAAATATAATTTCGGAGCTCCCTAACTACATGGGTTCCTCAAAAGCCCCAAAGAGCGTAGCTGCGCTTCGGAGAACATAAATTACTAAATCTCCACTAAATGAACATAATCATAAATATCTTCTAAAAACGCGCGGTTTGTTTTATAAGCCTACCAAAATAAAACAAACTTTATTATTATATTTCTTTAAAAATCAGTAAGAGTTCGAAAAAGTAAATTATAATTCGCCCAAAAAATGGTTAGTCCACTCATTAATAGATCATATTAATTAAGTTTACACTTTTTTTCCAATGTATATGCAATTTTGGCTACTTTTTATTGTAATGGTTATATTACTGTCTGGGTGAACATTTACTGTACGCATAAAATTATGTAGACCGCATTGCAATTGCATTACAATTGAGAAAAATACAAAGCATACTATAATACTTTACGTTACCTTATAGAGCAGCTACCGTAGTGCTTCCACATTTTTTATATGCAAATTATATTGTGGATTCAATAAAGCAAATCAACTGAGTAATTTGCATATGAAAACAGCTCTGAAACAACGTACATTTTTTTGGATAAATTTATAATGTATTTTACAGATTTATTTACGATTATTTTTGTATTTAGTTTAGAAGAAAAATGTAACCAATTAAACTGTTCTGCATCTCAGGTCTGTTTTATGTTTTGAATATTGCATTATTTGATACGTGATATGTACGATTTATAATCAACACAATTTGAATTGCAATATCGGAGCGATACCCAAAACAGAGTCATAGTATAATAGTCATAAGGACGGTCTCCTCGAAACTGCCTCCAGAAGATCGGAGGAAGGTAGGAGGCAGTAAAAAATGTCTTGGAGGCTTAGTTTTGAAAAAGGTTCAGTTTTGAAAAAGGTTCAGTTTTGACCAATCCATGCCACATGTAAGAGACGCTCTGTCTGAAAAATTAAAAAGGGTTAGGATTCATCGCTTGTGCGCACTTTTACTAAATTTAAGTTGATTGGGCTTTTTTTCACCCGAGTAAGTGGTATTTTTACGTTGTTTTTTAGGATGCCTGGACCCAATTTTTTTACATTTCATCAAAATCCGCACGTGCCAAAATCAAGTTTCATTTGAATAAATTATAATAATCAACTTCTAAAGTATGTTTATTTAAAAAATTTAATGTCACATGAATCATGCCCGGCCAACTTATTCAAATTAAAAAAAAAGTTTTTCCAAATCAAATATTGTTAAAATATTTAGCGCCCACGCGGCCGCCTAAGCCACGACAAGACTCAAGATTAAATTGCTAAAATTAAAATATTAGCACGGATAAAACCGCAGACGACTTGTAAAGGACATGAAAAATTACCGACACTTTTATGTTTTAAAAACAACTCTATTGATTTACATGTTAAACATGATGTTCTAGGGTGTTTATGTGAACTTCCAACGTTTAAAAAAATGTTTACTTCAGTTCGCGGTTTTTTTGTCTATTACGTTTTTATAGTAATGGGAAAATCAGTTCGTGACAAGCACTAATCTTATTTTTGGTTATTTTTATTTTTGAAAACATTCGAGAACTATTTCGTTAAAAATTCCAAGTCTAGACCGACAAACAGCAGTTTAATTACTTTTTCTTCTAAACTAAATACAAAATCGTAAATAAATCTGTAAAATACATTATAAATTTATCCAAAAAAATGTACGTTGTTTCAGAGCTGTTTTCATATGCAAATTACTCAGTTGATTTGCTTTATTTGAATCCACAATATAATTTGCATATAAAAAATGTGGAAGCACTACGGTAGCTGCTCTATAAGGTAACGTAAAATATTATAGTATGCTTTGTATTTTCTCTAATTGTAATGCAATTGCAATGCGGTCTACATAATTTTATGCATTCTACAGTAAATGTTCACCCAGACAGTAATATAACCATTACAATAAAAAGTAGCCAAAATTGCATATACATTGGAAAAAAGTGTAAACTTAATTAATATGATCTATTAATGAGTGGACTAACCATTTTGTTGGCGAATTATAATTTACTTTTTCGAACTCTTACTGTATTTCTAAAGAAATATAATAATAAAGTTTGTTTTATTTTGGTAGGCTTATAAAACAAACTCGCGTGTTTTTAGAAGATATTTATGATTATGTTCATTTAGTGGAGATTTAGTAATTTATGTTTTTCTGAAGCGCAGCTACGCTCTTTGGGGCTTTTGAGGAACCCATGTGTGTAGGGAAGTCGAAAATTATATTTTAGAGCAATACGTAACTGAACGAGCGCCA
>JASAMX010011983.1:0-11842 GCA_030248175.1 Microlaimidae sp. YZB2_3
GATTACATGTAATATCTATCTAATTTTATTTAATTTTACTAAACTTTGTTAAATAAATTCATTATATTAAGCTAATATCAATTTCTTAAAATTTTATTTATATTGGCAAATTAAAAGTAGCAATCTCAGTATTAAATTGACTATTTAACAAAAAAGCTATTTAAAATTTTTACTAGAAACGGTTGAATATTAAAGATTATATAATGTATTTAAACGATTATATATCAAATTACACAATTGAAAAAAAATTATCAGCAAAACTTAAATAATTTTTGTAAATTTTGTAACAAGAAGGAATTTACAAAAATACCTATTCGTTTATTTTAATAAAGCGTCATAGCGGCACAATTTAAATTGGTATTCATTCGCTTATGTCCCCAATGCTATTCTACAATTCAACCATAGTAAATAAAAACAGCTTCTAAAAAATAAATTCAAAACACTCCCAAAGTGAGAATTAAACCTGGCAGCGGCAGGCTGAATTTGAAAATCATCCTACCTTGGGTTAATAACACAGTCATTTTCATATTCAAACAGATCAAAATAAAACTGAAAAGTAAAGCTAAATTGTGAGTACGTAATCAACAAGAAATAAGTACGACTAAACTTCCTATTTTATCAGAGCCAAGTTTGATAATATTTTAACAACCTCTAACCAAGTTCTTAAGTGTAAAAGTTCAGATATAAACAAATTTGATTTATATTATAAGCTAAAGAAAACATACAGCGGTTTCAACATAATGCAAGAAAACACAAATCATGCAATGCAGGTATTTTTTTGTATGAGTTTGTGCAAGTTTGTGCAAGTTCGTGCAAATTGTTGTGATTTTCTAATCTAAACATTTTAAGTATGATTTCAACCATTATGTTAATTACAAAAAAACCTTCAGATTAGCTAAACAAGTACTATTTTTCAAATATATAAAATTTAAGTCTTAAAACTAAAAACATAAAACTTTACGCTAAAAATATTGTAAATTACAGTGCTTTGTGCTATCATAAAAAAGAAATAAATAAAAAAATACAGGTTACACATTTTATAAAAATTAATAAAAACAGTATAAAGAGTTAAAAAAGTAGGACATACGGTAGTTTCATTAAACATCAGTTTGTATACAAATTACTCAATTGAATTAATGAAGCAATGTTTTATTTTCGAAAAATTCTCAGTAAAGTAAATAACATTTTGTTGTCAAGTGTTAATGGAGAATCACGACAGTAAATTCAATGTACACAAAGGTCTTGAGAAGAATTAAAAATAATTTGTATAAGACGGAAAAATGAAAAAGAAAAAATATGCACAACCAGCTGTTTTTTTAGAAAAAATGTTTTATGTTTATGTTATTTTCGTGTAATATGATCGTGTTTTTTTCCGTTAATCAACGTCATATACAAATTATTTTTAAATATTCTTGAGACCTTTGTGTACATCAATTTAACCGTCGTGATTTTCCATTATGAAAACAAAATTATAATCCGACATTTGAAATAAACACTTTAATTTTAATTGTTATTTTCTGATCTAATATATGTATAAACGTGAAACAAAACATTTTAAAAGGCCATTGAATTAAATAAAAAGAAAATATTTTTTAATAATGGGATTTTTAAACCGCGGATATTTTGAGCCATTTGATGTCATTTTACACTGAAGCTTTTTTGTTATCCACCAAAGTCACATAAAAAATAATTTAACTTGCATAAGCATGGTTGGCACGCAGCTGATTGGTCGTTCCAAATGATGTTTATTACAGCAATAGCACGTTTAGCAGTTTTTGCGCTAATTTTCAACAAAAAGATTCAGATGGTTTGACAGTTACGTACTTTTAACCAAACCGTATGCAAATTATTCCCTATGTGAATTTATTCGATTGAATTTTTTGGAACATCAAACAAAAAAAAACTTTATTTGGTTCAACTGGGTAATTTGCATACATTTTTATATTTAATTAGTTTTCCGTATTTTTTTAACTTTGGTATAGTGTTTTTTTTACTAACAGACATGTTTTATGTTTATTTTATAGACGAATTCTATCAAACCGACTTTTTAAGTTGAAAATCAGTACATTCCAGTGTTAATCTTAGTCATGAGTCGCGAAACAGAAATTATAAAACACATAATCAGAAAAAATTTAAAATTTAATTTCGTGTTTCAAAATTGAATTTAATTTTAAATTTAAAAAATTTTAAATTTAAAAAAATTGCTGTTTAAAAATTATAGTTTTTGTAAAAACAATTGCGAAATTTATTTTGACTTTAAAAAATCAAAACTTGTGTAATAAAGTCATAAAAACAAACTATCGTTTTGTTTGTATTTTAATGAGCAATGCAATATATAATATAAATAAAATAATAGTTTGGTTTTTCAAACTACAAAACTTATGACTGCTTTTGGGATTTTGGAAGCAGTGAAAAATTAATTGCAAATTATATTTAGCGTGATTGATATTTTTAATTAAATTTTTTAAGAATCTTTATTTTTTAATTTAATTTTAAGGTAAAACGTTCAAAAATCGGTAAACTAAAGTTTTCAAAGTTTTTATTGCTGCTGTTGCGTATTTTTGCTTAATTTTGTTGAGACTCAGAACTAAGATTAAGATTATATTTTCAATTAATTTTGATTAAAAGTGCGGTGCGGAATTAAACTTTTTGTCTTCAATTTTGATAATTTTTGTGAAAACCTTACCCCTGCCCCCAATAGCCCACAAAATTTTTTTCAACACAATATCTCCAATCGTTCAGGAGTTATGGACCTCCCCGCTACCCCCCAAACAAAAATTGAGTTTTTCGACAATTCTGTACGTGAAAAATTGCTCAAGGGGTATTATGATTTAAGTTACAAATTACAACTCAAAGAAAACGGCCATTTTCTATTTTCATTTGATACCTTTATTGTTAAGATTAGTGCAGTATTTGTCGAGATATTGCGTTTCCTGTACAAAAACCCGCGATTTTTTTGCTAAAAAAACCAAACGACGACAGTAATTTGATGAAGTTTGCCCAACATTTTTGACGTTATTTGGTACTTTTAGGAAAATAATCGCAGGTTTTTTGTATCGGAAACGCAATATCTCGGCAAATACTGCACCAATTAACTCTCAAAGGTATCAAATTAAATTAGAAAGACCCGCTTTCTTTGAATGCATAATTTTTATCTTAAATTATTATACCCATTAAGCAATCTTTCACGTACAGAATTGTCCAAAAACACCATTTTCGGGGTGTCATAACTCCTAAACCATTGCAGATATTTTGTTGAAATAATTTTTATGGTCTTTTGTGGGGCAGGGGTAAGGTTTTCACAAAAAATTATCAAAATCGAAGATAAAAAATTTGACTCCGCACTGTACCTTTAAGTAAGTTTTTCTACAGCCACATTTATATAATGTTGCAGTTACTAAAAATGTACATTATCTATCAACGTTATATGAACACAAAAAATGCAAAAAGTAACTCGTGATGATCAGACGCAATATGCACTGAACTTCTAATGAAGGGTTCCTACTACGGCTAACATACATATTATGCAAATTTTTACCGCCTTGGCGAATTTCTTGTTGGTCACTTTCAGCTTTGTGTTGATCTTCAAATGGGATTGGGTACCCTTTAGGCACCATTCGAGTTCCTGAGTATGCAATTACTGATTTTAAAACAAGAAAGAGTGTCAAAAAAATACCGCTAAACCTTGTGTTCATTCGTCAATTCTTCAAAAAAAAAATTAGCTACTTTATGTTTAAAAAAGTAAACATGAGCGCTCAGAAATGTATTTTTAGGTCGGCACGGCATTTAATTGTTATAAAAAACTACAATATTTTCTTTTTTTTGGTCATAGGTTTTTAATGATTATGTTTTGTTGTATTTTAAAAACAACTTAGTCTCAGATCATCGTATAAAAACTGATTATCCATCAGCAATTTTTTTTAATTCTAGATTTTTTGTCCTATCAGCAAGCTTGCTATCCACTGCGCTTTCTCTTGAAAGACGGCCAGTTTAAAAAATGCCCAACTTTAAAATAAATTTTACAAAATGTGATGTTTCTTGATTTATTTTCCTGACAATCTCTTGCCCCAACCCTGTTATTTAAATTTAAGGTTTTTAATCTAAATTTTGAATAAAAAAAACTAAGGAACTCAGTGAATTCTTTATTAGCGTAAGGAAATAAGTTATGGTTTATTTATGAGATTTGTTCAATCTGTATTACAATTTTTATGCTTTAACTCGCCGGGCCTTTTTTTGCAGTATAGGTTGGAACTTCTCTCTTTTTAACACTAATTGGAGGTAGTTTTTTAATTGTTTCAATTATGGAGTAAGTCATTTTTTGTTTGAAATCCATTTACTTTACTTTTAAAGCCAAAGAAATTTAAAAAAAATAAACTTAAAGTTTGAAGACCACATCGAATTAAATTATATTTTGAAGCAACAGTAATTTTCCTGTGTATCTCATGTGTTATTATTTTTTGTAAGAATAAAATTCCTAAAATAACAAAAGCAAATGAAACAAGGTTTAGAGTATGTTATTGTAGCAGGATGATGTTTTCTGATAAATAAATTCAAGTTATAAAGGGTGTCACAAAAAGTTAACAAGATGGGCACAATTCCACCTCATAACACTGCAAAAAAACTGCGTGAACAATTCATAATGACAATAAAGGTTGATAGAAGCAAGCTTGAAAACGCAAAAAATAGTTTGAAACACTTTTATTTTGAACTTTAACTATCGTAAAAACAACTTCTAGTCGTAAAATCAATATGCATGAAAAAAATATGATATAATTATAAAGCAAGGCTAAAAAAATTATCGTGAATAAAGATAAAAAGCGACTGTACAAAAAGTGTGGATTAACAATCATTTGAATAGTTACAATGTTTGTTTTAATTTTTAAAAAATGTAGTAAATAATTAATAATAATGGTGAAACTTCTTAGCAATTTGTTTAATTCAAGTAAAGTAAATATTAGCAACAAAAAAAAAACGATTTAAACGTGCAGTCCTCTAAATGGGCTAAAAATCCAATTTACGTTCTTTTTTATCAGTTTTGGTGCAGTGAGTTTGAAACACACCACCCTTTGGTTTTAAAAAATGGTTGAGAACCCTACACAAGCTATTTTTACCAATTATGGTGTGGTGGTTTTTAAAACACACCATTCTCTGTTTCCGTGTTTCGTCTCCTCTAAATGTGGTTGAGAACACAACCTATGTTATTTGTTACCAATTTTTCTTGTGCATTTTTGAAACACACCACTCCTATAATTTAGAGTACTGAACCTTTAAGAATAAACCCCCACAATATTACTCGTGCGAATGTAAGTATTAAAAAAACGTTAACAATGGTGGCCAAACTTGTATTTCGTAAGAAGCATTAATAATGTCAAACTAATTTTTCACAAGAGCAATGGTAAAAAAAAGAAAAAATGTAGTTTTTAAAATTTAGCTGAATGTTTAAAAACAAACCACCATAATAAGCACGTATACAAATAATAGTGCATACTATCATGTTCAATAGTGATTTGCCATTGTTAATTGTTACTTAAAAATAAATATTATACCTTCTAGTTTGGCTTCGTTGCAAATTCTTGTATAATTTACAAGAGCAGCATTTTCTAAACATTTTTTAATCACACTTCGTACTTCCTCTGGAGGCACAGGAGTTACAACATCTTTCATAAGCACCTATAACAAAGAAACCTCATTTTCTGTTTAAATGATCATAAATGTGTTTTTTACATCTAAAAAAATAAGTAAATAAAGCTTGCGTTATGATAGGCTCGCAATCAAAAATTACAATTTAAATTATTGTGTGAAATTCCAAAAATTACAGGTTTTTATTCTTAAGATTATTTTTATATGTGACTCTGCAAAAAAATTTGGGTTAAAAAAATAACGACACATAAATAAATAATGACTGAAAGTTCTAATTTGCTTAAAAGTAATATAAAAATTTTAAAGGAAATAAAAGATTTACGTGTTTAAATGAAACATAAGCGTGATCCAAACCCTAGGTCATTTTGAATCCTAGATCATTTTGGATCATTTCGTCGTTGCTACGGCAAAATGAGCCACAGTTCGTATAAAATATGTGTGTCTGTAACTCATTTTAAATTTAAAACAGGAACCTATTAACAACAGAATGAGTCAGGTTCAAGTGTATTTTATAATGACAGTGGCTCATTTTGCCGTAGTAACGACGATTTTCGCTTTCGC
The DNA here is from genome assembly GCA_030248175.1 of Microlaimidae sp. YZB2_3. Taxonomy (NCBI): domain Eukaryota; kingdom Metazoa; phylum Nematoda; class Chromadorea; order Desmodorida; family Microlaimidae; species Microlaimidae sp. YZB2_3. The sequence continues at coordinate 6,202 of JASAMX010011983.1, forward strand.
TGCCTTATTGTATTTTTTAGTTTCTCGGCAAAAATACAGAATCGACTTTTGAAGTTTTTTTGCATTTAAATTTTACTTTAATTTTTTCCTTGGTTTTAAAAATTGCCATTAAACAGAATTTGAATTTATAATGACACTCGTGTTGTCATTCTTACCCTTTCTAGAAGTGAGAGAGTCCCTTTTAATGCCCCTTCAGGCCGTCCAAAGGGAAAACAATATCTGAAATTATAAGAAAATATAATTTTGAGTTTAAAAGGTTTTATACATTTTTAAAAGAAAAATCCTGATTCTTTGGAAAATGACATTTAATAATGAACAAAAACAGCCCATAAAACGTTTATTGAGAACATAATGCGACGTTTTGGTTATTACTACAATTATCATTAAGCAGACGTGAATATCTAAATATACCTGAATCATCATTAGATATATGTCTGCCTGATTAGGATTGTAGTAACACTCGAAACGTCGCATTACGCTCTCAATAAACGTTTTATTGACTTTTTTTGTTTATTTCTAAAAAGAACTGCATTTTTACGTCGTGCAAGATTTTAAAAAATCACAAAGTTTTTAGCTGGTTTAGCTTGTGTTTTGTGTTATAAAAATATCCTAAATTCATATTTAGCGCGAATTTAAAAAATCACAAAGTTTTTAGCTGGTTTAGCTTGTGTTTTATGTTATAAAAATATCCTAAATTCATATTTAGCGCGAAATCGCCACTTTTTTCAAATTTATAGTTGTTTTTACACATACAAATATAACCTTTTAATTGAAAAAGTGGCAAATTGCTGTGAGCATGATTTTTTCAAATGAAATTTCATAAGACTAAAAAAATGCATCAGTGCTGTGTGATTAGTTCAATGTATAAATGAATCATTATCATATGGTAGAAATTTTTATTCAGTGGGCAGCTGCCCAAACCAAATGCAAATTTCCTATAGTCCACATAATGTCCATCTTAGACTATGTCCATCTTTTCTGTCTAAACATACGCCCGGGGAAAAATCGCCCCTTTTTTCTGCCTATTCTTAGAGCATTTTTCAAGGCTAGTTTTTTTTTAAATGCATTTTTACGCCGTGCAAGATTTTAAAAAATCACAAAACTCTTAGTTGGTTTAGCTTGTGTTTTATGATATAAAAATATCCTAAATTCATATTTTATAATAATCACTTTTAATTTGTATTTTTAAGAAAATCTGGTTTTTTACTGCTGCTTCATTATTTATTTTCTGAAAATCGTACATTGGTTATGTTTATACTGTTTGATTTGAAACATCTAGAAACAAAACCTAAAAACTACGTTTTTGGTTTCAAAACGTTAAAAATATTATTTTATCTTTATTTTATTATTATTGTATTGTTCTGATGTACATTTTTCTATTAAAAACTAAAAAAATGGCATAGTAATAATATAAAATATTTTTTAATCTAACCCTATGTTTTTATATAATAAATAAAACTTTAATAAAGTAATGTTTTTCAAAAACTATTTCATATACCTAAAGTTTGTAATTTGTTTTTCTAACAAAATTTTGAGGCGGTCTTTGACCTCTTGGAAGCGCTCTTTTTCTTCTAAAGTGACAGTTCCCACACCATCAGGCCTAAATAAACAAGTTACGTCATAAAGTTATAAGTCAAGAAGAAGTTGTGAGTTGTGAGTCAAGAATGATTTACGTATTTTAAAACGATTTCAACTTTTGGATGGGAATAAAATTTGTTCCCAGACAAACACGACTTATAACCAAAACATCTGATACTGCATTTGTAGGCTGCATGCAGTTCTAATTATTTAAATTATTTTAGACGCCTGCCAGCTGCAACGCTTTTAGCAACTTTAAAATCATTCTCCGCCACAAAACACAAACCAAAACAAAGCAAAGCAAGCGACAAGCCAAAACGTCCTTTGACTTTTTCCTTGGACGAAGTGAATCCTGCTTCGAATTTGTCCTTTGGACAAAGTCCAAAGGACACAATCTAAAGGGAAAAGTCCAAAGGACAAAAGTATGAATACATTGTCCTTTGAATTTTGTCCTTTGGACTTTTCCCTTTGGACTTTTCCCCCACCACAAAACAAAAGAAAATTTGGATTTTGCCCTTTATTCTGGACTAAGTCAAAACAACCCACCAACACACTTTTCCAAAGGACAAAAGTCCTTTGGACTTTGTCCCCGCCCAGCAACCACCCACCCCAAAAAAGATAATTATAACCCCTTAATTTTTTTTGTAATCATACCTTTAGAATGTGGAACAATTACAGTCGTGGATGTTTTACCTTTGTCATTATTAACTTATTTTATTATGAAATAGATAGAATAGAATGGAAGAATTCATTGTACAAGTTACGACATGAGCGATAATTTTATACAATATTAAAAAACTTAATGAAGGTTATCACTACAGTAGTAATAAGACAAAATTTTTGTTGCAAAGGTTGAACAGAGACCACAAAAAAAATGAATCATAAAAAAGCAACGGTTAACAATTAATGCTATACATGCATTACAATAACCATTGCATAATTAATTTGACAATATTTTGCTTGATTTTTAAGTTTCGCAAAACATTTTCACCCCCTTAGAACTCACTATACACAAAAAATAACAGAAAAATCGCAGATTTACGCTTGCAAACTCCAAGATTTTGTTTGAAAATTTAGTGTGAATAGGATTTTTTGAAGTTATATTATTCTTGATATGGATTGCCACCAATAATACATACCTGTTGCCGTGGACGTGGGAAGCACAGAAGGCGAAGGAATAATGCATAAGTGTTGGGTCGATTAGATGTCCCTCGTCTGCGGAGTTGAGGAGGTCATTGAGGAGGCAGACGTGCCGGTGGCACCCGCGAACCATATACCTGGCACAGTACTCGTCCAACACGAACACCTGCCCAGGGGAAAACCAACCCTGCAAATAAAAAACGTTAATTAAGGCCATTGAGCCTGAGCGTTTATATTTATATTTACATTTATATTTATTTAATCCTACCTACATGTATACAATACTAAACCAAATCGGTTTTCATTGGATGTATTAAGTAATGAAGTGAATTCAAATTAAAAAAATAATTTAAATTGAATTCTAATTCAAAAATGGCACAGTACTCGTCAGCATGAAAAACCTGGCCGAGGGACCTTGCATATAAAAACCGTTAATTAACGAGATTGGGCATTTTCACAAACTTAGCTGCAATACGTATTTTTAATCGGTTTTCATTGGATGTATTAACTCATAGCATGCTACGTAGCATGCAATAGACTATGTATATTAAAGGAAAGATAAAAATACTGTGCTTTACCGACACCGTTAAATTCAAATTAAAAACTTTTTCTGGGTATTTTGTGTAAGTATGATTTTTTTATGTTTCCAAAATACAAAATTTAATTTTTCGATGTCTAATTAGCGTAAACTACGTTTATCATTATTGAAACCCGATACCATACTATGTAATGTATTGCACAAACACGTCTACACTTTTTTTATTCATATTTGAGACGTTTGAGACATATAATATTTGATTTTTCTTTTAATATGTTCTAACCATTGTTTTAGGCCAATACAATAAAATTTTTTATACATATGGCGAAAAAATGTAAACAAATCATGTCGAAAAAGAAGTTTCAGACGCTTAAGGCAATAAATTATTTTTAAATAATGAAATATATTAATTTACAGTTAAATATCAGCAAAATAAAAACAAATATATCGAGAAGATTAAATATGTTAATAGTATGAACATAATATAAAATTTTTGCGGTCTTGGGTATAAAAAATCAAAGCCTCCTGATTTTAACCGCAAAAAATGAAATTTAATTTAGAAAATATAATAGCCTAGCTGTGGTGCCAGCTTTGTTTCTTTTAACATGTCGCCTTTTTAAAAATTTTGCTTGCTTTAAACTCACTGTTCAAAATATTATTTGGTTACCAGGTTTTAAAAAATTAAAAACCCAGCTGAGAATTTCCTATGGGTAAAACTATTATATGCAGTGATCATATTGCTAGTAACATAGGTAGTGCCATTAATATTTCTATTAATTAAATTGCATATTTTACATAAATTAAAAAAAAACTAAAACCATACTAATGAGCATATAAATTCTTGAATACGATATTCCAGCGTTAGCTTTTGAAGCTTGCTGAAAAATTGATCATGGTTAGACTTGACTACATCAGCTTGGATTAATTCATCCATACCATGCTTCTTGGCTTTGTCAGCATATAAATCGATTACAACAATATATTTTTTAATATCGCATATTTTATAATTTTACTAGAACTCAATACTGTTTTTATATGCACATTTTTTATGGGCTTTTCATTTAAAAAGCCCTTTAAGATTGAATCGCAATTACAATTATAATTTTATGGCCAATTTTTTTCCAAAAAATTAGCCCCGGAATAATTGCAAAAAACAAATTTTGTTAAATTTTGTTCATTGAGAATGGCTAATAGAGGATAAATTATGCTATTGTTATATTAAAAATAGTTAACATTGCCTCACGCCATAACGTTTCACACATTTTTGGCTAAATTTTATGTTAAAAACTTAAGTAAAATTCTTTTTTAAAATTTTTTTAGTTATATGAAGTAAGTTTTAATTTTGTCTTTCCAAACATCTTTATATCGATTTAATAATTTAACTTTTTATTATTGTTATAATTAACGTCTTTAAACCTTTTTTAAAAATTTTCAAGGTTTTAATTCTTCGGTGTGGAAATAATAATAATAATTAATTGTGATCATTAAACATAATATTTGTGTTTTGTAAATTTCCGCCTTTTTTCGTGCACCTATCAATTTGCCGCCGGGTTCATTCTCTGGCTCTGAAACTGCGTCCAGAAAACCCGACGAATTAAGCTTTCGATTTACCGACTCTTGTTAACTCGAATATCATTCAAACTTATTTCAACTTAAAACATTAAATTATTTTATCGGCATTTTTAGGACAATTTTTTTATTTTTAAAGGTTTAAAAAATGACTCCTAAAAATTTTTTCAACAAATATCTTACCGCAGTGCATTTCAATTATTTATTAAGTTGAAGCACAAAAATAGGGGGAGTATTAGGGTTACAGAATTCCGAAAAGCGAAAGATTTCCAGCAAGAAGTTCTGCCCGCATGACGAAAAAATAGTTCGTATAAATAAAAATTAATATAAAAATAGAAAGCAACTGAAAAAATAAATTTAAGTCCTGAAACTTTAAAGCTGAAAAAATATATGTCTTTCTGGAACCTGGAGTTTATTTTTCTAAAGTTTATTAATTTATTTCGGTTCATAAAAAAATTTGTCATTTTCGAAGATGCTCCAAAAAAAACACAATTGCGTTTGCAACAAAAAAAACTGTTAATGTCTAAAAATTTTTTCAATAAATCCTTGATTATTGCGAGAATTAGTTTAAATGTTAATACAACTTATTTTTTTTTCCGGAATAACCCCAGGAGCTCCAGAACTCTGCCCTATTTTTGGACCAATTTCATGAATAATTAAAAAGAAATAACATAAATGATTTTATCAAAAATTTTTGTAAACTAAATTTTTTCAAAACTTATTAAAAACAACAAAGCTCTAATTATTGCTAAATATAACTTAGAACATATTCTAACCGGGCTGAATAGGCTTGAAATCGCTCAGTCAAGAGGCGGA
>JASAMX010011984.1:0-14418 GCA_030248175.1 Microlaimidae sp. YZB2_3
GTTCTAATTAAGGCGTGCCTTAAAAAAGGCGTCCGAATTAGGGCGCGCCCTAACTAGGGTCTTTAAAAAAAAGGTCATTTCATAAAACACTACTTAAATTAGTTCATAAAATATTAGTTTTGTGAAACTAAATAATTAAACGCCTTTTATTCATAATATTTTCTAATTTCAAATGCCTATTAAAATTTATATAGTCACGGTTTTTTATACAAAAAATGTAACGGTTTTTTTTTCCTACGGGTCATAATTAGGGTGCGCCCTAGCTGGGACCATATGGCCCTAATTAGGATGTGCTCTAGTTAGATATGCTATATTGAATTAATGAAACGCCTAAAATTCTAGGTTACTTTATTCCGGAAGGCACTCCGGTAATCGTGAACATCTACTCCGCTCACTTCGACGATCGAGTGTTCCGGGACCCTTACCTCTTCCAACCGGAAAGGTTCATCGACCCGGAAAGTGGGTCCTTCGACGGTCGACTGGCGGAAAGCGTCTTCCCCTACGGTCTCGGTCACCGGCGCTGCGGAGGGGAGGCCCTGGCCAAACTGGAAATCTTTCTCTTCCTGGCCACCATATTCAAACGCTGCAAGGCCGTGGAGGCACCCGGAGAACCCCTGGACCACATTAATGGATACAATTTCACCTTCGGTCTGGATCCAGTACCGTTTAATATCATCCTAGAAAGCAGATACGGGGAGTGGTGAAACAGAAACACCCAATGAATACTTATTCAATCATGCTCAAATTCAGCTTTCTATTATTACCAGTTTAGTGAATTCTAAAATAGTTCGTTTTAGTAATTTAAATAAATAGTTCATTAATGATTAAATTTGATCTCTGTTGTGATTTTTTGTTTGCAATGTATTGATATCATATTTTTTATAAGTTAAATAAAGTTTAAAATTTTTAAAATTTTATATGATTATTTTGTGATTGTCCCCATTCAGGCGACGTCTCACAGTCACAACAAATATAAACTTTAAACGAATGAAATAAAATCGGATTTTTGCTGTCGATTATCGCCGTATTTTTTGTAAATCAAAGTTTCCACATCAAAATATTTTTCAGAAAGTTTACCGATGAATATTTTATCGAATCAAATAAGTTAATCAATTAGTTTTTACCGATTATCAGATAGTTTCCAAAAATTTAGCATACACACGAACGTACAGTTACATTACAGAGACCAAGTAGACAGATCGTCGTTACTACGGCAAAATGAGCCACAAGTCGTACAAAATATGTGTGTCAGTGACTGATTTTAAATTTAACACAGAATTCTATTAACTAAAGAATGAGTCACAGTCACGTGTATTTTATAATGACAGTGGCTCATTTTGCCGTGGTATCTCACTTTTCTATCTTTTCTATCTTTTCACGAAAAGATATCTTTTCTAAAATCTCACTTTCCGCAAATTATCACATTTCTTTGTAAGTCGTAATCCTAAATCTCGAATAAAATTATATAAAAACAGGAAAAATTTAAAATTAGGTGCCGTTTTTTAAGCAAAATGTTTTTTCTATTAAAGAAACAAACACTGTTAAAACATTTAATAATTAATTTTTGACCCTCAAATTAGTGATAAAAATATTATATTGCGCCCACGATAACCTGAACTCTGAATATTTTTTTTCAAAATAAAACTACCTTTGAAAAATGCTTTAAAAATAGAGCACGGAAATAGGGCGATTTCGTCACGGACCTATGTTTAGAGAGAAGAAATGTCGATTACTTTTAGTTCGACACATAAGTGCAGGCAATAAATATCTGCTTTGCGTTTTTGCTCAATGAAACACAAAAATTGTATCCTATGATAGTGATTTTTTGACACTGTGAACATATTACACAATAAAATTATAGTTTTCTTTTTCTTTGGTGCAGTGACAATTGAAAAATTATACTCACAGCAATCTTTGACAAACGCAAAATCGTGTAGTAGTTTGCATCGAAAGTAAATAAATAAAAAGAAAGAACACAAAGAGCCCAAAGGCTGCTCACATGTGTCTATTAGATTTGGTAAACGTACAAAAATCGACATTTTCTAATTTATTTTTGAAAATTCTTTGTTTTTAGATTCAACTACATCTTTGGATAAAAAGTTTGTATATTTTGCACTTCGCGAATAAAAAAAAATAATGATATATCTTTAGAAACTTTGGGCAAGTTTAATTTAAGCAAATAGTCGTTTTTACTTAGAAAATTTCTCCAAGTATAAAAATCATTAAATTTTAAGTCGCTTAGGTTGTTAATTATTTTGTAACACATGATGCTACATCTAATTTTATGCGGCGAATCTCGAAAGCCTCAAGTTTTAGAATGGATAGTTATTTTCGATGTATCAAAAGCGTTTGATACTGTTCCACATAATCGACTTTTAGAATTTTTAGAAGAACAGCTAAACTTACCACCAGTAATTTTGAAATGGGTGCAGTCTTATTTGCATAATCGTAAATACCAAGTTAAAATAGAAAATACATTTTCAGATGAAAAAACTATGTTAGGAGTTCCGCAAGGATCAAAACTTGGTCCCTTATTTTTCATTGCCTATATTAATTCCATTTTTAACTTACAATTAACCCCATCAACTAAAACGATACTATTTGCAGACGATTTAGCGATTTGCAAGCCGATTTTAACGGAAAATCGTGAAACGGATATAAACAATGATATTAATTTAATTTATAATCAGTTCCAAAAACTATTCTTAAATTTAAATCCGCAAAAAACGAAGTTTGTACAGTTTAATTTGGATAGGCGACCTCCAACTTCCCTGTCCCTTAAAATACAAGATACACCAATACAAAGAGAGTTCACCCATTCTTATCTTGGCCTTATTTTTGATGAAAAACTGAATTGGGCAGTTCATGTGGCCAGAAAATCAGCAAACTTTAAAAGATCGATTTCAGCATTAAATTTAATTTTTGGCAAAAGTTTTGCTGTGGACAAGCTTTTAAAGATCTACAATCACCAATTGTTTCCATCATTATCATAAGGCTTATCGGTTTACTATACACAACACGTTAAATACAGAATCACCCTTGAAAAAACGCAACGTTTTGCACTGAGAACAATTTTTAGAAATCTTCATTGCAATTATAAAGAACTTTTGCAAACCTCCAACTGCCTTCCAGTCACCTATACTACTCTTAGCTTCTGTGCTCGTTTAATCTGTGTTTATCACCATGGTTTCCCACACTGGCAGGAGCCTTTTCAACTTCAGCAAAATCTTAAGCTTCGGCGGGCACAGCGTTTGAAGCAGCATCCTCAACAGTACAATATTCCTTTTGTCCGCTTAGATCGTTCCGATTCATCAAGCATACGCGAATCAATTAGAATAGGGTATTCACTCCCACAAAATATCATTGAATTCAATAAAAACAATTTTTTTAATATGTAAAAAATCATCAAAACAACGAGCAAATAGCAGCTGAATTTCCACAATATTATGGTTTTGATAACATTTAAATGATCTTTTAGTTCTTTGATACTTTTATCAGTGTATAACTTTTTTGTGACGTTTTATTGTAGTATTATTCCTACTTATATTTATATTCTAGAGTATTTAAGGAAAAATTTTATTTATTTAATTGGGGGTTGGGGGCACTGTATTAATAAACCCATAAGGTTTACTTTAACACCAAAGGGGTATGTGGTCCTATTGCATGTTAAATTATGCCTTCACTACTCCTGCGTTTTTGCAAATATAATAATAAATAATAATAAATAAATGGATAACAGCTGGGGATAACTTTCATTGAGCGATAAATTGCATATTTGATATAAGCGTCTTGTAAAATACCTTTGAACATGATCAATAATATCAATGTCTTTGAATAAATAAGGGGACCAAACCTGATAACAATATTCTAAAATAGGACGCACATAACATTTGTATGATGTCATTAAAGCGTTAAGATTGTTTGCTTGGAACCATCTAAATAATGCATTTACAATATTTTAAGCTTTTTTAGCAGTAAGCTTGCAGTGTTCAGAAAGTTTTAGACATGAGCTAACTAAAACACCCAAATCTCTTGCTTCATTGCTGGTATTAAATTTTATGTCATTTAAAAAAATCGGATGTTTAGAGTTATTATGACCCATGTAAATAATATTACATTTTTGCTCTCCTATCTTGAGTTGCCATTTACGTGCCCAAACCATTAACTTATTTACATTGTTTTGAAGTACTATGTTACTATTATCTTTTGATCATACACTATATAACTTGACGTCATCCGCAAAAAGTTTGCAAGAGACATCATTTATTTCATCTGGTAAGTCATTTATAAATAAAAAAACAGTAAAGGCCCAAGAACTGAACCTTGAGGCACCCTCGAAATGACGTTTGAATAGTCAGAACTTGCATTACCTAATACTACTTGTTGTTTACGATTGTGTAATAAAGCAGAAATCCATTTTAATAAATCACCAGTTATTTCATAAGATTCTAATTTGGATATTAGCTTATTATGACAAAACAAGTCAAAAGCCTTACTAAAATCAATAAAAACGGTGTTAATTATTAAATTATTATCAACAGCTTTAGTCGTCATTAAAAGATACAAGTAGCAAGGAACATGTTGATCAGCGGCGTAGAAATCCATGTTGATCTTTAGATATAAGGTTTTTTAATTTAAGATAATTAAAGATTTGGTAATAAATGACAGCTTCCATAACCTCACAGGCTATACAGGTCAGTGATATTGGACGATAATTGTTAGGATCACTTAAAAAACCTTTTTTAAAGATTGGAATTATATCTGCTGTTAGCCAAGTAAACGGAAGGTCATGAGTTTCAAAGAGGTTAGCTAGAGGGCTAGCTAAGGGTCTTGCTAGATTTTTAAAAAGAACTGGAGTAAAATATCAGGAGTTCTACTAGTTTTACCTTTTTGCTTTTTAAGGCATTTATATACTAATTCAGGTGTAAATTTAATTGACTTTAAAGAAACACTATGCCCTACTTTTTTAGGCAAAATAGGATACTTTTTGTTGTCGTTTCTAAAATTCGTACAAAAAACTGAGTTTAAAATTGAGCATTGCAAATCGGGTTCACTTATTAGTTCCCCATTTGAATTTTTTAACGGTGGAATGCTGGAATCTGAAGATTTATTGTTTTTTTTTATTATTGATAAACTTATACAGACTGGGTTTATCATTACTTAACAATATTTTCTTTTCTTGTTTTTCCACAAATTTATTAACTTCGGTCTTAAATAATTTATTTAGTTTATTATATTCTGCCCTAATAAAAAGATGCATGCGCTTTTTCCATATTCGCTTTTTTCACGAAGTATATTTAAAATATACTTAGGATAAAAATGTTTTTTATTATTAGATTTGTGTTTTAATGGAACAAACATTTCAATAGCTTTATTAACTTCGGATTTAATAATATTCCAATGAGTTTCAGCTTTTGCGTTACTTTGAAAAAGATCAATGAAATCAATATTATTTAAATATTTAATCATATAGCCTCCCAATCAGCGTGTTTAAGGTCTCTCCGGACAATTTTTATTGCAGAGCGTTCAGTAGTAAACCAATTGCAATAAAGAGCGAAAATTACCCATTTTTATTTACACACAATTTACTTTTGAATTATTATACTTATAGAGTATTATAATATTTTAAGATATTCAAATGACGAAAATTTGACTAATTGGCGAAAAGCAGGCAACAAAAATGATTATAATAATGATATTTTTTGAATTTATGTTAAATAAATTTTTAAAATTGTAAAAAAATTAAGAAAAAAACATTATTAAAATCAAAAAAAAAAATTGTGGCCAAATATGTTTTATGTAAGAATCGATCTCGGGACCTTTCAAAAAATTTGACGACGCGCTAACCGACTATGCCACTGCTACCATGGAAGGCTCTAAAATCAATTTATAAACCACCCTTCTGAAAAAAATTGATAAAACGCACGAGGCACGACAGAACTATTTATGTGTTAAAAAATACAAAAGATGTTATGGCCTTCCAAAAATTATAAATTTCAATAGAAATACACTATCTGGAGCTTTAAATTTTACCAAATTCAATTAAATCGAAGTTTTACCGAAATTTTGAATAAATTAAACCCCATTTTTCACGGAAAATTCTTTATTAAACCATAAATACAAAAATATTCAGTTTAATTTTTACGTACGTGAAAGAGGGTAACTGTGTCTCTCTATTGGAAGTATTTTTTAAATAAATAGTGTGTGTGTAGTAAATATTTTTAAGGGTTTTAAAAAAATTTCATTGCAATTTGATTTTTAATATCAATTATTTCAATTACTTACAATAATATAATGAATGTTCACTTTATAATCGTGATATTTCTGCCTTTTTAACACTCATATAAATTTTTTAGTTAAATATTACTGTATTTAACGAGATCTGGTATGCCAAAAATGGCGATTTTCCATACTTAAGAAAACTGTCCGGAGAGACCTTAAAATCACGAAATTTTTCTTGAGACTTAAATTTATTGACTTTTGGACCATTTTATAGAAATTCAATACTGTCCTGATCGCTATCCAACAGTGGCTCCGTAATTAAAATGTTTGACACCTGAGTGTCGGAGTTACAAAAAATGAGTTCTAAAAAATTGGGCCCTCGAGAAGGCTTATCTACTAATTGAATAAATGATTGTTCCATTAAAAATATGCCTAAGGATTAAGCAATTTGACTTTCATAAATTGTGTCATTTCAAATCTTTCTGCGAATGTTAAAATCCTCACATATTGTCACCGGATTTTTTTTATTAACAATTAAAGAAAGGGATTAACAAAAAATTCAGTGTAATCATTTGTTGTGTTAGAAGGACGATAAAAACACTCAATTCTAGAAGGTTGCTCGCCACTAATATCGACCACTATAATTTCGAGAGATTTAAAACGTTGGGGCAATTTAAACTCTCGAGTTTTATACATTGTTTCACATATATGGAAACACCTCCGCCAATCTTATCAGTCCTATCGTGTCTAAAAATGTTGTAAAAATTGTTAACGTTAAGCAGAGAATTGGATATTTCATCTTTCAGCCATGTTTCTGTGAAAAAACAATATATGTCATATAGTTTTTGAGACAAACAAAAGTTAAGAGAATTTCGATGAGAAGAGTTAAAAATGCTACGGATGTTTCCATAGACACATTTTAAAAAAATTAGATTATCCTTTATTTTAGATGTTAAACGATTTGAGTTTTCTCCCGTTAGGATTTTAAATTAAACATTTTTTCAACTTGGACCCATTTGTTGTCGTTTAAATTGTGCTCGAGTTTAGCAGAGTAGCAGTCAGTCACCTTTTTATGGTCTCTTTTCACAGACCATTTTTTTATATCGGAGTTTTTAAAAAATGCCTCCTTTCGCATCTCTCGGTAAGTTCTAAACTCCTTTCTTTCGCTTAAGGGCATAGACGACCACGTAAAGAGTCTACGGGATCGAAGTGACAGTACGGAATCTTAGAAAAGAGAATGTAATGGTAATGGTTTAGAAGATTCCTAGCGTAAATAGATCCTTGTCCCGAAAAATTGGTCATTGTTATTTTAACCAGGTGGTTTCTCTTTGATTTTTCAGAATCTCCAAGTTTATCCAACCGCTCGGCAGACTTTACGTATTTCCAGTGGTCCACAAGCCTGATATCATCAAAAAAGTTTTTAAGCCTGGTAAGCAGGTCGTTGAGAGATTTCTGGTGATATTTCGGAAAATTCGATGGAATGATCTGGAACTTCATTTCTGTTTCACTCAAAACCTCCTTAACGGCGTAATAAACAGGAGCTTGAGAGGCAGGAATCCCTTTTTTGACCGCTGCCGCATAAGAGTTCTGGGGCTCTTGATTCGGGAACATAGATGGAAAAGCAGACGACAATGTTTCCAGCTTTTCAATGATCGAGGGAATATCCTTCCGGTAGTTGGATTTCAGTTGAGCGATTGCCAATCCGTTTTGAGCAAGCTCGTCCGAGAGATCGTAAATAGAAGGTGTGCTTTCTGAGCAAATAAAAAGCTTTCTAGGTGACATGCGCCAAAGTGGTGAAGCGCACTCCGGCTTTGTGCAGTGATAACGAACTTGGTGGCCAGGTAAATCAAGTAGCTGCTTTGATTGATGCATTAGGCTAAAAATTCATTAACCCTAGCATTTAAAGTGGTAGAGATCTTCGCAATTGTAGCATTGAATATAGGAAGTATGAAGATCGCTAGCCCATTTACCGCACACTGCACAGAGGCCAGACGTCGAAGTATCGATTTTAGTAGAAATAGAGTCATCGAACTCCGAAGGCATGGCGTCAAAAGTAAATAGTTTACCACGAGTTCCTCAAAACCGTGGTCATATCCAAGCATCTAAAGGTTGGCAAAGTTCACGCAAAGGGCCGAAGGGAGAAAAACGATTAAGATTTTAGTCAAAGTTCCGAGAGGAAGATGACGAAAAGGGCAGCAACTGTTAGTCTATAAATACATCGTAGTTAAACCGCTCATCTTTTCATATAACATATAAGTATAGCCGGAATCCTGCGCGGTAATTATTATAAAACCGCACATCATCGTTTAATTACAGTAAATATCGTGCTGGGTGCCGGATATACTTATATGATGAGCGGTTTAGCTACCAGGCGTCAATAGGTCGTCCCATAACCATAATTTTCGAGTTATGTAACGTGTCTGCGCCCATGAATTTGAACGAAAAGCTTCATGGAAGAAGTGAATAAGTCAGAAGCACAAAAGGAAACAAAAAGAAAACCGTAAAAAAGATCAGCAGGCAAGAGGGCGACTTACAGTTTTTGAAATAGTCCAAAATTTGCGTCAAATTGAAGAATTCTAACGTTTTCGAAGTTCATTATAAATATAATTTTCAGACAAATCTTGAACACGACCGCGTGAAAAAAACTCGAATGACGTTTTCCAAAGCTCTGGAATAAAAACCGTTCTTATTTGTGCTGTTGTTGCTGCATTGCCCGAAAATTATCTCCTCTAGGCTGATTATGCAAAGGGCAGGCGGTAAGGACGAGTCAGGAGGGAGCCGAAACAATTTTACCCCCATAGTTGAAGACCCTTCGTCCGACATCAATAACGATGTTGGCAACCTTTACCGTTAGAGTGTTCACTGATGCCGGGTCTTTCGAGCCACAAGTAGGGGACTTAGGGCCTTTGTAAAATTTTTAACCTTTTTTAGGTTTCGCTTAGGATTAGGTTAGCGATTTTTTTGGCAAACACTAAATTCCACCGATTCCGACTCCGACTCCGCCTCAAATTTCTGCAAATTATATATTGATGTGCAGCTTAAGCTTAGGCTTAGGCTTAGAATAAAATTCGCATAATACTAAAAATTACGGTAGATTACGGTAGATTTTGGACGGAGTCGGAGTCGGTGGAATTTAGTGTTTGCCATTTTGTTCGGCTCCAAGTTTCGTCGGCTCCATTGACCCTAAATCGTGTTCGCTGCGCCCAGTGTTTGTTTACACGTTTCGAGGTCTTCGTTAAAAGTCTGTTTTTTTAACGGGGTAAATTTCGTTGAAAAATGATCATTGCAAAAAATTGCGCTTAAAATACGTAAAAAATGAATTGATGTTTTCATAACTTCCTGGATTTGCTTATTGAACAGCAAATTATTGGAATTCATTTTCATATAACGCTGTAAAAACTAATTTGCTTATTTTAATATATATATATATATATATATATATATATATATATATATATATATTTATGTTTTATTTTACTTTTGATCAGTTTAACTATTTTTCATAAACACATTTAGTCAGTGTATTGTATTCTCGCTACTTTTATTCACATAAAATATTTTTAAGAAAGGTTCTTTCATCATTTATATAGTAAATTATTAGCTATGATTTAGATTTAGATCTCTATAGATTTTTCGCATATTATATTGTAAATTGTATATGTTTTTTAAGTGTGTTTTTTTTAATCAAAATGTATGAAATTTCTATCAAATCGTATACATTTTTTGTTTTTTACCCATTTTATGTATTGGATTTCTGAATAAAATTATTCTATATTCTATTTTATTTATTCTAAGTTTAACAGTTTGTTGTAAAATTAATTTTTTTTAACCCAGAATACCCATGTCCAGTTCCCTGTGTTCTAAAAATCAATATGAATGTCATATGCTTTAATTAAATGTCAATTACGTTCTAGCTAATAACCTAGTTTGGATTTGTTTATTAACAGTTTACTCCGGTTTATTTTGATGTTAAGGACTTTAAAATTTATAATGTTTTTGTAAAATATCGTCGTTCACAATCGGTGAGCTTCTAAAACTATTGCTGAATCCAAAAGGGATTTTTAGTTGAGTGATACAAATAAACTTTGATTATAAACAACTAAGCGAAGTCGAGATTTCAAAATACACTTTTGATACTTTTGTATTAGAACGTTGGAATGAACAAAAATAAGTTGTGCACTAACTTTTTTTCACTTGCTTTCATCTATAAAATGTGATAAATAAATAACAAGTATGTTATCTTATTAATGTAGTTTATTTCAGATAAATACTGACATCACCCCGGTAAGGGTGGCTTTCGAAACTACCTCGTAGGTTAAAGGCACGCAGAAAGCAGCAAAACTTGCCTCGGAGGCAGCTAGGAGGCCAGTGGTCCTGACAATTATATTAAAGCATATACATACATTATAGAAGGCAGGTATAGAAGGTAAATAAAACGTGCCTCGGAGTTAAAAAGTTTATTTATTTCGCATAAAGCAGGATACGCAAGGCCGATGTTACTCAGCACAACTGCGCAACCAAATTTTTGGTGGCGCAGTTAATATCTGGTTACATACAACAATATTAGTAAATATAATCATTATTAGAATGTAGTTTGTTTCATAGTCGCGATTCGATCCAAGGACCTTCAGTATGCAAGAATTGCGTTCTGCAACTGCTCCCCAGCCTCTACGAGTTATGAGACAGACAGGTATGAGGCAAGTCAGAGGCAGTTAAAATTGAAATGGAGGTAGATAGGAGGCAGGTGGAAGGCGGAAAACTTTGCAATGTTAGCAAGCGTGTAAGCCAAGTTAAAAACTGTCTTTCTAAATGAGGCACACCATCCTTGCACGGATATTAAAAATATGGGAAAATTTTTGACATGAATCGATATAACTTCAGACGAATGACCGAATAACCTATAAATCTACAAAGTTCTTTTATAATATGTTTTTATTTTTGTTTATTTACAAATAATTAAATTTTAAAAAAGTTATTTGGTTCTTGCGTCACAAAACGCAGCACCGCTAAATCAATATTAGCATTACAAATCTCATGCCACCTTCAACGACAAGGGGCGAAATGTGTCCCTGACGACTGTACGTAAACAGCAACAAAACTATGCGCAAAGAAAAAGCTAAACTTTATATACGATTAAATTAAAATTTTTTAATGTTTTTAACAAAAATAACCATTTTCCTTGGTCCAAATACATTCAAATGACATCTATGTGAACAGTGAAAAATAACTATACATTATTTTTATGAATTCAAACCAATAAAACTAAAATGAAACCAACAAATTAAATCTAAAACGCAGTAATGAACACACAAAACCGGAATCAAGTCAGATATCGAGGGGAACTTGATATTTAGCTATTGTGCTGAGTCACAGGTGCTGGAAACGCATAAACTATTCAATACCTTTAATCTATTCTTTGTCAGCGAACTACCATATTAAATATACGTTGATCCGCGATTTTGCGGGCGGCCTACGCATGGAAATCGCAATCACTTTTTACGATTTTGGAGCTCACGGCTCTTAAGGCAGATCGTTACATCACTGTTCAACCGAATAACTGTCTGAAGGAAAAAGAAGATCGATATTTTTTCCTTAATTTAAAATGTTTTTAACTTTTTTTAAACAACTTAATAAAATGATTTTGTCACTTTTAACTTTTATTGTTGCGATGAATTTTATCGGATATCAAACGGACGCAAGTAAGATTTTGAAGCATTTTACGTTTTAAATTTTAAAAAATGTTAATGAACAATTTTCTAATTTATGTTATTTGTTAAAAAATAATTTATTTCATAAAGGCAGCAAAAATATGACCAGGCTAAATGACAGAGAGTGTTTTTATTATTCTTTTGTGTTTTTTTAAGATATCCATGACTGTATTTTTATTACAGTTGAATAGTTAAATTATATATGGCTGACCTCGTAAATTAGCATAGAAACATGGGAGGACCAATTAGCGGTTATGATGTTTGTGAAAAAAAAGAACGCGAAAATTTTGTAAATTCCTACTTTTTGCGAAATAAGCGAAAATTAATCAAATTTAGCCGTTACAAAACTTGTATTTTTGTTCCAAATTAAGTAATTTGATAAATAATTATTAAAATAAAGATTTTAATCTTTATTATTAAACCGTTTGTGTTTAAAATTTTAAATGGTTTTGTGTTTAAATAGTCAATTGAATACTGCAAATCAGCTAAGTTTTATTTTCCTATAGCAAATATTAATATAGACTTTAAAAACGCGCCACAAAATTCTATATCTTATTCAATGTTTGGCTCACCTTCAAAAGAGTCCCGGCACAAAAGAGTCCTGAAAAAAATTGCAGCTGGCACAAAAGAGTCCTGGCACAAAAGAGTCCCGGCACAAAAGAGTCCTGGAGAAAATGCGTTTATGCGCCCAAGTGGTGCAAGCGCTGAGGTTGGCACAAAAGAGTCCTGGCATAAAATCAATTTTTCACAGCTGACCTACAACGTTCACACCTCAGCTGTCTTCCAGTTTATGACGTATTTCAACACGTCATTACTTTGACACAATGAGTCCGAAGCGTCGTAAGATACTTGTAACTGTGACTCTTTTTATATTTTAACACACAAATAATCTAAACAAACTGAGTCAGAGTAACGTTGATTTTATACTGATTGTGACTTTTTGTGTAAAAGTAACGACGAACAGTAAATTTTAAAGATTTTTAGCTAAAATTTTTTTTAAAGTTGCTATTTTTTCTTGGGAAAACAAATGTTTATTCCAATATTTACGGTTTTCAATCCTTTCATTAGCGGCTGAAGAAAAGTAACAAGTTGCAAACTATATCGGAGGCATGCTTAGAAACACCTGGGAGGAGGCAAGTAAAACTACCCCAAAAAACCAACCTCGAAGGTTTGTAGGAGCAGAAAAAACCATTTTCAAGTCAGATAAAACTTCCTATTATTTATAGACAGATACTAGATACATAGATATAATAGACAGATACTATTATTTGTTTACCTGTTGTTGTTTCTATTCTAAATGTACGCATTGATGTCAATCATCAAAAGTTTACTTTAAAGCTTTGGCAAACAAAATATTTTAAAATATAAAGACATTGTAACAATTAAGGTTAAATTTTATCTGGCTGACGCTGAAAATTAGAATGCAGACATGAGGGGACCAATTAAAAT
Organism: Microlaimidae sp. YZB2_3; assembly: GCA_030248175.1. Taxonomy (NCBI): domain Eukaryota; kingdom Metazoa; phylum Nematoda; class Chromadorea; order Desmodorida; family Microlaimidae; species Microlaimidae sp. YZB2_3. Next base: position 13,380 of record JASAMX010011984.1, read on the forward strand.
TGTGCGGTAATAGCGTTTTCTTTTAAACAAATAAGAACACAGATTTTTTTTTGATTCCACCTTTTAATAAAATATACAAAAATTAACCAACTGTAGCCCTTAAAAAATTTGCATTTAGGTTCCAAATTAAGTAATTTAATAAATAATTATTAAAATACAATCTTTAATATTTATTATTAATTCACTTAAAATTTTGAATGTTTTTATTGTTAATAGTCGATTCAATACAAAAAATATTGCGGTCAGCTAGATTTTATTTGTCTATATAATACTAAATACATCAAATAAAACAAATATATAAACGAAACATCCGAATTTAATAACAATTACAAACTGCTTCAAAGTCTATTTCAAAAGCTGTGTTTTTGTGTTTTTTGTTTGTTTTTTTAAAATGTGCAGTTGTGCGCAATGGCACGCAAAAATCCCAGTGGTCTGGTCATCTGGTCTTCTGACATCTGGTCGTCCTTACAATTACGACCAAAACACTTGTTTGATAAAAATTGTAATATTTTAACTATGAACAAAAAATTTATGCCAACTAAAATCATGGTTTAGACATAATTTTGTTCAACATGCACTCAATTATGACAAAAACACTAATTCAATATATATAATTTATACCCAAATAAAACATTCTTATTTTTTAAACCCTTTACAAAGCTTTAAGCATTTTAATAGCTAAATAATAAAAATACTTAAAAAGATTAATTTTTTACCAGCAAAATTCCTCACACAACCTTTAGGAGGCTAATTAAAAAAAAAACAAATAAAAAAAAACTCGAAGACAGTTGAGGTGTGAACAATGTATGTCAGCTGTGAAAATTGATTTTATGCCAAGACTCTTTTGTGCCGACCTCAGCGCTCGCAGCGCTTGGGCGCATAAACGCATTTTCTCCAGGACTCTTTTGTGCCGGGACTCTTTTGTGCCAGGACTCTTTTGTGCCAGCTGCGATTTTTTTCAGGACTCTTTTGTGCCGGGACTCTTTCCAAAAACCGGTGTTTTGCTCCGTTCAAAATTACTTTTATTCTGCTTCACGAT
>JASAMX010011986.1:0-46307 GCA_030248175.1 Microlaimidae sp. YZB2_3
CCACAAAATGTTTACCGGGGTTTTTTTTAAGTTGGATAGCTGTAACAAAAGCCTTTTTATGTAGAATTATTTTTTCACGCGAAAAATTAAACAAAAACACAGGTTATTAAAATTTGTATTTTTTAAGATTTTGACATAATTATTTTTGCTAATAACTATAAAAGTTTGAAAACGGGAAAAAATTAAGTTTTATATATTAAGTACAATACCTAAGGATAAATTGGCAACCTTTAAAAAAATTTATTGTTCGTATTAGCAATAGTTATAGCCAGTTTTTTTCTAGGTGGCCGAAGTTAATGGAACGCGCATTAACTTCGGCCACTATAAAAAAGAGTGTAAACCTCCACTGATCTTTAAGTGTAACAGATTTTTTTTTAATTTTGCAGTGGAATAACAAAAACATCTGTCGTTTGATTTTTAAACAAATCTTGGCTCGATTAGAACAGCCAAAAAAAACTTGTCCAAATAAATAATAAAAAAAGGAAGCCGAAATTAAGTCAGCTACCTGAGTTATAAAATATCCAAATAAGTGTTTTAATGCTATTTGTTGACAAAAATTACACTCTATATCATCTAGTTTTTTATTTGTTAAACAGCAGTTTTTATGATCAAAATCTAAAAGCACCATTTTAACCTCTGCCAGACCTTTTAAACAAAATGAAATCATCTTGGTGTTTTACAAAAACTATTTTCAAAAATGGATTGGTATAATTTTTTAGATCTAAAAAGTATAATATTTTTTTGTATCTAACGTATTAAAAACTATTATTTATGAATATTAATATATTAACAAAAATTTACAAAAACAAAAATTTGTTTAAAATTACGTTACCTAGGGTATAAATGTTCACCAGAATTTTACAATATAATATAATATTCAAAGTTTTCACTGAAGAATAAGATGTTAAATAATTTGATTGTTAGACAAATAGTTCCTAAATTAAGTTATCTAACACTTGATTTATCTACTATCTAACACCCCCAAAACAACAGAGGCCAAAAAAGATGAAAAAACGTTTAGATCAATTTTGAACAAAGTTCCGCGCACAACATCCCTGCCGTTTCTCACAAAAATTTTCAGCCCAATCTAAATTTAGAGACAATTCAGCTCATCAAAGAGCGAGACACTCCTTGTCAAACCAATCCATTTTTGTCTTGGGTACAATAGCTCAACAACAATATTAACACCAAAAATGGCACTCTTTTTTGGAAACCTTTAACTACAAAGCCAACCTAATAAAACTCTGGAAAACTAATAAATAAATAAACAATAAACCCTTTATTTCCATTTCCACCAAATTTCCACCAAATTCAATCATAAACTTTATTGGAATTCAAATTAATAGCTCTCTAGAAATGGCCAATAAATTCAACAAACGATTTACATCGAATAAACCTTTTAAAACTAAAAAAACGAAATTTTTTCAGAAATATTAAAAAACTTAACCAAGAACCAGCCGCAATCACAACAGCAGAAGTCAAAAAAGCGATAAAAACGGCAAACAATTTAAAAGTTTGTGGCCCCGACAATCTGTATTTCACCTCAAAAACCTTGGTCATCTCGGAATCAAATACCTAACTGATCTTTTCAATCTTTCATTTAAAACAAATAGCATACCAAATATGTTGAAAACTGCATTCATAATACCACTGCTAAAACCTAAAAAGGATCTCAACATTTAAATCTCCTACAGACCAATTTCTCTTTTCTGCCCAGCTAAAAATTACTAAAAATGCCCAGCTAAATGCCCAGCTCAAAATTTTAGAAGGAATAGTTCAAGTGATCCTTCTCCAATATCTAAAACAGCACCCAGATCAGCATGGATTTAAACCCAAACCTTCAACAACCACTGCCCTGCTTCAACTCACAACTGACATAGCCACTGGATTCAACCAAAAAGCTCCCCCCAAACTTACTATAGCAGCCGTCCTGGATTTCACCAAGGCATTTCACACAATCTGCATTGAAGTTTTAATAACCAAAATAAACCAACAGCACACTTCCAGCCTATCACATCAGATAGATAAGTGGCTACCTCAGAGGCAGAACCAGCAAAATATTTTTTCAGAGACTCAATTTCAAAATCCAGGATAGTTCAAACAGGAGTTCCCCAAGGCTCCATAATCTCACCAACTATTTTCAATTTCTATATTTCAGACCTACCAACACCACCAGTTAATGTCAAAATAGTCTCCTATGCTGACGATGCCACAGTTTACCCCACCGGAATCACGATTACTGAAATGGAACTCAATCTTACCAGCTACCTCATTATTTTAAAACAGTGTTTGGACTAAAACTGCCTTAAACTATCAACAGAAAAATCAACAGTTACCATTTTTTTCTTCTTCATCACAAGAATATAACTACCACCCAAATGTAACCAAACAACAAACTTTTGCCGCTAAACAAAAACCTCAAAATTATGAGTGTCACTTTTGATCCAAAATTAACCTTCAAAAACCATGCCACCAACATAACAACAAAGCATCCAGGCACAATAATATTCTTAAATCCCTGGCTGGCATCAGCTGGGACCAACAAAAAGAAACAATAGTTACCTCCTACAAAGCAAAAAGACGCCCAATTCTCAACCATAAAGCACCAATATGGTCGGTCACCCAATCTATCAAAATCTCATTTTCAAAAACTACAAACAACACAAAACACGGCTCTTCAAATAGCAACCGGCTGCCACTAAATGGCCATACTCTTCAATCAAAATTTAAACCAACGGAAAAAAGATTTTACAGCCACACGCTTGCGGAAAAATCCGTTCAATCAAACATTCACTCATATTTTGTCAAAGAAAACATTTCGCAACTCCATCCTAATGCACTATTAAAATCAAAACTGACCCCAATCGATATAAGCAAGCAGAAACTACCTAGACCTACCTTCCTACCTAGATAAAAAAGTTCCTAAATCAAGTTACTTTTTTGATCAGAAGCGGCTCACTTTGTTTCCCAGTCAGTAAATCCACAAGGCCTAAAGTTTTCCAAGCTAAAGATTCCTGTTTTTTAAATAGCGTTTTATAATCTCTGGTTTTTTCTAGAATCTGTGGTATCATGAAAGATTTAGTTTTGTGTTTGATTTTTGAACTTTAACTGTTTAAAAAACAAATAACATTTCTCGTCTTTGCATAATCAATGAGTGAATGACTTTACCATAATGAACATTTATTACTTAATTTTTTTTATAAACAATACAATTTTCATAATTTAAAAAAATCTTGTGGCCTCGCGTAAAATGATGTGGGAGTATTTTGACTTTAAATCTCTTAATAAAATGCTTTGTCATTCAAAAAGTTATAAAAGGGTTTAAATTTTTGAGCTTGAGGAAACTTATTTTATTTTAAGTTTTTTTTAGATTTTACTTTAAGTAGTTTATTATTTAGCAAATATTACTTTATACTTTGCTTTAAAACTCACTTTTAATCAAAATGAAAAATTAGGACTTGGTACTGGGTTAAAACCATAAACTACTTTTCGTCTAAAAGGAAAAGGTAAAACATATAAAGGAAAAACCTTTCCTTCCTTTATATGTATATATATATATATATATATATATATATATATATATATATATATATATATATATATATATATAATGGGTTTTAAAGCAAAGTATAAAGTAATATTTGCTAAATAATAAAATACCTAAAGTAAAATCAAAAAACTGCAAATAAAATAAGTTTCCTCAAGTAAAGATTAAATTCGCAGTTATTTGCAAGTGTGGCACAAAGAGTTATTTTATATGACTACTCAAATTGTTTTAATTGTGTTTTGTAAACCTTATTTTTTGTTGGTATGTGGTTAAAATTTTATTGGTAGCAGTAGCATTGAAAACTCATAAAAATATGTTAAAAAACAATGACATTACTGCTATTTATTTATTGTTTTATTCTTTTCTTCAATATTTAATGCCAGTATATGCACAGAATTCGGAAACGCGTTTGGTAGACTTGGAACTGCGAATTTCTAAACTTGAAGAAAGTCTCAATTCATGTGGATGTAATCCTCAAAGTAATTTTTATGTTTTCTATGCTTAATTAAATGATAAAAAAGGTTAAATTATATCTGATTGATCTCCTAAGTATATTGTATGAAAAAATGAGCGGACCAATTAAAATTGTACGGTTATGTATGATGTGTTTTTTAACAAATTAGAAACGCAGAATTTTTTAATCCCACTTTTTACAATATGCTCTATGAAAACGTTTGGTTTTGATATTTCCTCCTAAATGACTAAAACAAATCGAGTACACGACTAATACCAATCGATGCATAAGATTATACTAAGAAAAAACTGTATTGTAAAAAAAGTTACAACCAGCGGTTAACGAGTTTCTAACAATAATACTACTGCTTGGTCAAAACATTTTTTATATCACTTTTATAAATAAAATATTAATAACCTTTGTAGAAGCCACGTCAAAATTGTTTTATTTCGAAAAATGTTTAATAAGTTTAGCGATTCACAAAAATAACCTTTCTTTGGTTTTACAGTTAGTAGGGTAGTGCATTTAATTTCGGCACTTTTTCGTTTTTCCAATGTTACTTTTCACTGTATGGCCCGATTTTCATGTTTGATAGCTCATTTTGAAGCTTTCACGATACTGCGTTGCGTCATATAAGTTTCACTTGTTTTTTTTTACTTAATTAAATCAGTTTAAAAAAAATTGCCGAAAATAAATGTGTGCATTTAATTTCGGCACTTTACAAATAATCGATTGTTTCTCAGTTTTTCAAAAATTTTAAAACCTATCATTATCTCAAGACAGTTTTCTTTATTTTAAGCTTCTACTTGTTGTTCAACGTGTAACTGGTAAAAAGTTACAGCTAAAATGCCAAATGGTATCAAAATGGGCAAATTTTGGGAAAAAAGTGCATTTAATTTCGGCACTTTTTAAAAGGACCCCCTTAATCGAGTTTAAGTGCACTGCTATAACCCCTACACATTTCAACGTTGTCTTTTAACTATTTACAACTACAATTTAACACCACTTAATTCCACTTAATTCAATCCGTTTTTACCTACAGCAATATGTGTGCCAAAATTACACTATTTTATTTTATAACGATTGCTCACCACATACGCAACGTAGAACCACGGGGACTGAAAATTTGGAAAATAGACTAAATTTTACCAGCACAGTTTAATTTTTAAACTGATTTTATTGATTTTATTTTTTATAAATAACACCATTTCACATGAAAATATTTTAAAATAACAAATAAAAAGCTCACGACAGTCATTTACATGTGATTAGCTCTCATTTGAGCTACCAAACGTCGTATTCCGTTCAGGATTACCAAAAATATAGTCCAAAATCAAAAATGCCCAATTTGGAAGAGTGCCGAAATTAAATGAACTACCCTATATAGTGTTTGTATTATTCTTATTATATTTCAAAATCAAGGTTTTACTTTTGAAAAGAGCGAAATACCCTTAGAAAAACAGCTTGTTTCAGTTTTTTTTTTTCATTTTAAACTTTAATTCTAATTGGAAATTATTGGAAAATTGGAAAAACACACCATACACCAACAAAGGCTCATTGTATACGGTTGTTGTGCTTTAAAAAGCTCTTATACTGCCCTTAGCGAAAAGTCTTTGCTTTATTTCTTCATTTCTTTTAAATATGGATCTTTGGTTTCTAATTAGTAATATAAGATTAACATAACAAAAAAACACATAACACTTGTAAAACCATAACTAAAACCTTTTTTTAAATATCTGTTTTTTTTTAATCCTGTTTGAGAAAAACTTAAATTTAAAGCTAAAAGATCTTTGATATCTTAAAATTGTTTCCACAAGGTGTTATCATTATACGTTTTAGAATGGTTAATTTTACTTTATTTTAAAGTCACTTTATTTTAAAAAAAAATGTTCCAGAAATACACTAGCCTTGAAAAATGATCTAAGAATAGAGAAAAAGAGCAATTTCACACTATGCGTATGTTTAAACAGAAAAAATGTGGACTGAAGTTCGTGTTAAAATGATTGACACTAGCAAAAAAAAATTTTAATTTAAAACGTTATATCTCATAAACGGCGCAATAAATTAATATGGTGTTTATATTAGTGTGTAGCTTAGGCTTAAGACTATCAATTAATGATTAAAAAGTAATGTTCATAAATTTAGCCATTACTACGGTAAAAAAGCGAAACTTTTTTATTGGTAAGAGATAAGAACACAGCTAGGTTATGCTGTCAGAAAAAGTTTTTTTTTTAAATTTGAGCATCATTAAAATTATGATTTTTTTTGCGGTCTGTTTTCATGTCTTTTAACTAACGTCATCGGTCATCCTATCTAAACGGAAGTTTAGATAGGATGACCCTCCTATCTAAACGGAAGTTGTTCAGTGTTAAAGATTTCCACAGCATTAGAACAAAACTAAAATAACTTTCAGCGAATGAGCGCTTGGAAAAAAAAATTATCCCCAATGAATGTGATGATCTTTAATCATAGCTCCTTCCATTTTCATTTCCAGAGCGCAAAACATACAGCCGAAAATCTTGAATAGTACTGAGGATTTGAGGGTCTTTAAAATTCTAACGTAAAAATTTGTTCACAGGTCCGGATTTCGCTTCAGAGACTTGGAGCTCTTTGGGTGTTGGCTACACAAAAAAAGGTGGTACACCAATCTTGCATCATTTTTTAAGCTTTCTATAAAACGAAAAAATTTTTTTGAAACGACCCCTCGGGAGGGCTAAAGAGGAGTTAAAAAATGCGCATTTGGGTTATTTTTTCTTTGGGTGTTGGCTACACAAAAAAAGGTGATACACCAATCTTGCACCATTTTTTAAGCTTTCTATAAAACGAAAAAATTTTTTTGAAACGACCCCTCGGGATTGCTAAAGAGGAGTTAAAAAATGCGCATTTGGGTTAATTTTTTTATAACCACTAATAATATAAAAAAACACTTTAGGTGTTTAAACTTTTGTTTTAGAAGTAACCTTTTAAAGCTTATTTTTCTTGCAAAACTTTTAAATTTAAAGAATTCTCCAAGCTTTTTATATGGCAGAAGTTTTGCTACTGCTGTGTAAAGGGCTTGAAGCATGGCCAAATTTTAAATGCGTAGCTTTTCTTGACAGGGAGTTGTAAGCTTAATATTAGGATTTTTACACAAACGATTTATTAAAAAACGTTGTATGTAATCAAGTTTTTGATTTTTATTGGTTTAAAATAACTAAAACCAATAAAAAAAAGTCACCCTCCAAAAAACTGTTGGTTTTCAAGTTTTCATTTTTATTTGTGTGGAAAATTAAAACCAATAAAAAAGCCACCTCCAAAAAGCTGTTGGTTCCCAAGAAAGCTCTTAAAATGGATTACGATTGGGGTATTATTTTTGTTAATGTGGCCAACAGCAAAAAAATCCCAAACGTCTGATATGAAATTGGAAACTGTAAATGAATTTTTAGTAATAAACACGTAAAGCGGCCCATTACAACCGCCATAAAAAGTTTACTGTTACAATCCCTGTTTAAGTTTTCAGAAAATACCGCTAGAAAAGCTTGTTCTAACAGCATATCAAGCAGCGTGTCTTATCTCCTAATAACAAAAAATGTTTTTCTTTTGAGACCCAGGTTTTTTCACCGTGTTATTTATGGCGTCATTGACGAATATAACTTTTTTTTAATTTTATTTAATAACAATAGTCTAAACTACACAATGGAATATATTAAACGCATATTAACCCGTAGCGCCGTTTTTTGTTTGTTTTTTTTTATTTAAAGTTTTTAAGTTCAAAGTCTTAATGATTTTAAAGCAGTCTTTAGTTAGAAATCTATGTGGAGTGTACTATAAAAATTTAGCCTATACAGCAGCTTACTGAATAAAAAATGTTGACTGTTTTATCATAATATGTTTTATTTGGTGAAAAAATAACACCGCAAATTGACTGCAATTGTTTTATAGTCAAACGAAATGCATCAAATGAAATACTCACAACAATCTTTAATAGCTGTAAAATCCCAACTTTTTAAGTTAGAAGTTTTATTTGTATTCGTAAAATTTAGTACAACATTAAATTGCGAAAGTGACAATTACGCGATGTCAAAATAGCAAAATGGCCATGATTTTTTCCAATGCCTTTTGATCCAAGATAAAAATGATTATCATATGGTTTACATTTTTTTTTATTTAGTGAACAACTGCACAAGCCATGTACGAATTCCTTATTACAAACATATCGACCCGTAACTAGCTCATAACTTTTGTGTGTTAACACACACACTTAGAACAAACTGAGTCAGAATCAGCAAAAAATGCTTGTAACAACGACTCCTATATTCTTTAACACATATATACAATAAAAAACTATAAACCAAAGTCACATTTATTTTATAATGATCGTAGTAAAGATTATCGCCCTTTTTCCCTGCCCTATTTTTTTCCTGTCCTATTCTCAGCTCATTTTTTAAAATAGTCTATTTTCTAAAAGACTTTTTTGCTTTGTCTTTTCATGGCCTAAATTATTGCTGCTTTACAAATTATTGTAAGCTAAACAAATAGTTTTTAATTTTTAAATAGCTACTTTGTATTTTTTTACAAAAAACAGTGTGTTAGAAAGGGGGCAAGCAAATGATGTTGTTGGCACACACACAGGTCGTCAGGGCTTTAACTTATGTGTATGGGTACATGTTCAAAATGCCCGTGAAAATATGGCCAAAATAAATATAGGGGTTTAAAACAAACAGCGGTGTGTAGGGGCATTATTATCTGGAAAGTTCTTTTTTTACTATAAAAAAAGGTTAAAAGGTCTAAAAATGAGAGGTCTAAAATTTTGCCACCGTTTAAATGTATGTTGTAGGCTGGACAGAAGACTACCTCACTGTTGTTGGAAAACTGTTATTTTATTGTCAGAGGTTTTTTATCTGTTTGTATTCAAAATACATATTTGATCAATAAGTCAATAAAAAGCGCATCCAAATAAGTACCAAGGAAAAATCGTGGCTGCTAAAAAATTCCATACTCTCTGCATACTCATTCATGAGCTTTCTTTTTTATCTTACAAACCAGTATCTCAGAGATAAAATCTAGATTTTAATATATAAATATTAGATAAATAATAATACCCTTATCATAGTAAATAAAGAAGACACTGAATTCCAGAATTTATACAAGTTCTCCTATTATGGTTAGCGCGCGCCGTAACGTTATTGTGACCCTCATGATAAAAAAAGAAAAAAAATCATCAGGAATTTTAATAAAAAATGTGTTTAAGATAAAACATAAAATGCAGAAAATTCTATTATTATGTTTTTTAATGTAGTTCAAATTTAATTGAAATTTTAATTGAAATGCTCACACAAGCTGATTATTTAGAGAACAAATTTAATTTACTGGATAAAAATAAAATATAAATTTATACAACAAGCAAGGCATAAAAGATATATGTAGTGCAAAACCTATATGCAATAATGATAAGACATCTATTTTTAACGCAAACACGATTACAATTTTTTACAAAACACTACTATAAAACTAAAATAAAATAAAACTATTACATAATATACCTACAAACTATGGCGTTTCAGGCATAAGTTTAAGACGCCTCCGTGCTGCCCTCATCGGTTAACTACACAGAATCTTACTAATTTACCTAACAACTTTTTACATGAAAATATACACAAATACATATCCATATAAAACAATTTTTTGTAAACAAATAAAAACCTTATACATTAACAAGCTTTACACACTAGGGCAAACATTTTTAATTATAAAAAGGAGACATTCTGGATTACACCAGATGCAGTTACATACTGCAAGCAAAAACATCCTGGAATTAACCAGGTGCAGCACAAAGACTGCTAAACAGATAAAACTATAATAAACAATCAAATTTATTTAACAATCTGGATTATTCCAGATGCAGTTAACTACTGCAAAAATAAACATCCTGGAATTAACCAGGTAAAGCACAAAAACTGCTAAACAGATAAAACATAATAACAAAAAAATTTTAATAAACATTCTTGATTACTCCAGATGCAGTTAACTACTGCAAAAATAAACATCCTGGAATTAACCAGGTGCAGCACAAATACTGCTAAGCAGATAAAACTATAATAAACAACCAAATTTTTTTAACAATCTGGATTACTCCAGATGCAATCAACTACTGCAAAAATAAACATCCTGGAATTAACCAGGTGCAGCACAAATACCGCTAAGCAAATAAAACATAATAACAAAACCCTTTTAATAAACATTCTTGATTACTCCAGATGCAGTTAACTACTGCAAAAATAAACATGCTGGGATTAACCAGGTGCAGCACAAAGACTGCTAAACAGATAGAACATAATAACATAACAATTTTAATAAGCAATCCAGATTAGTCCAGATGCAATTAACTACTGCAAAAATAAACATCCTGGAATTAACCAAGTGCAGCACAAAGACTGCTAAACAGATAGAACATAATAACAAAACGCTTTTAATAAACATTCTGGATTACTCCAAATGCAGTCTGGAAAGTCTGAAAAACTAATAAATCTGTAATACCCAGCTACATTTTAAACACTGGAACAATCTGGATTGCAGTTGGCGTGAATATTAATATAAATTATTTCAAATATACTTTTCTATTAGTTTATTGTTTATAAGGGACAATTTCTTTAACATAGGTCGGTATTGCTGAGAAAACTTAATGTTAGTGTTCATGTGACATGAATAAAAATATATATTAACAAGGGAGGATTCACTCAGCAGGCCCTTTAATACGCAGATTAACATATTTTTTTCTAATTTTTTTTTCATATTTTTAATTATAAGGGAATAAATATTTTTTATTAAAAAACAAATCGTCAAGCTATATAATGTTACAAACGTTTTGTTAACTAAAGATAAAAATAAACAGTTTTTTGTTAGTTTTTATTCTAGAAATTAATCAACATAAAAAACAATGTTAATCTAGTTTATATTTTGTAGCTACAAACAGCCATATATTTTAGGAAAAACAGAAACAAAATTTGATTATATTTGTCCGGAAACGTGGCACAATTTTAATGGAAGTTGCTGGAAATTTCAGGTACATAATAATAAAGGGTATATCCAAAGTAAACGTAATAAAAAAGATTACTTTATTATGGATATGTCCTTAAAGGAGCACTGTCACAAATCAAATTCCTCTATCCCCTAACCCATACTGTTTCTTTAATACTGAACCAATTGAGCTGAAATTTAAAAATATTGTAACCTTGTGGTGGAGCATACCAAATACCAAATTTAAAATAAGTAGCTTTGGTATTTAAGGAGAAAACCTGTTCGGGCAATATAGGGATTTTATTTGTGACAGTGCTCCTTTAACTCTAATATTTTTTAATTTGACTTAATTTCAAAAAAAGACCCTATTTGTTTAATACTTACGAAAATTAATGCCGCAGCTGCTGTACTTCGAAAACTGGCCACATGCAAGGCAATTTTTCTCTAATCAGTGGTGATCTCTGATTAGCCAACCGTATTAAAAGAGTGTGCTTTCCATACTGTGTGCCCAAAGGTTTTTTAAGATCCAGAAAACTTACTGCAAGCGTGGGTATATATTTAAATGCATTGCTTTGTATGGAACTCCACATACATTCGAAGTTTTTTTTTCGTTGTTAGTAATCTTCTGTCGTTACAAAATAGTCGAACTATGTACAATAAAAAAATTTACTTTAAATTTTCTTGGATAACAGCCATTTTGTATATGGCTTTACTTGTTAAAATTATTTATTAAAAAATTACAACCTAAATTATGGACGGAAATTCTTTTCCTGAACGTAAGCGTCATTTTTATTATTATACATTTTTACTTATAATGTGTTTATATTTAACGGTCTAAAAAAAAGTTAAATAATAATCAATTTTATAAAAAATAATTTAATTAGGGTAACTGACTTAAGGGCGGCAAGGCCTTAAAAAATAATCTGTCATCATTTTAAAATTATTCAAAAATCATTACTAAAATAGGGCGGAGCTCCGAAGTTCATAAAAGCGGTGCTTGCGTTTGGAGCTCCGAAAAACATCACTAGTTACCATAATGGATATAAATTAACCCGTTTCGATGATCGTATTTTTTCGGAAAACGTAATTAATGGAACAACTTAGACAAAAAAAAGTGTTTTTATTTAAGATTTAAGCCCCTTAACAAGGAATTTATTACAATAAATATATTTTAGTAGTGTGTACTGATAAATATGTTACTTTTCGAATTTTTTGCACATACATTGGCCACCTCGCCAATTAATTAAAAACAATGGAATAAAACAAAAAGAAAAAATAAAATAAAAAAATCGTAGTTTTCTCAGTTTCTTCAGTTTAAACCTAAAAAACTACAAACGCTAAAACACTTTCGAAATACAGTACCAAAAGCCCGCCCCAATTCTGAGTTCAAACCCAGATGGCACAATATCAGGAAAAAACTCCTGAAAGAAGAAAAAAATGCCTTGTATGCGGGTAGGTTCCGCAGTAAATCATTCCGGTTTATACACCCTCCAAATTTACTAATTTTCTTAAAAGGTGCTTTTATTTTACAGAATTATGCTTTCTTATCCATTTATAAATAATTATACCAGCAATAACTTGCTACTAAACTCCGTAAAAAACCCTTATATTAAATCAAAATCACTCATTGTTTTTAATAATTTCTTTAATGTTTTTATTGCTATTGTATTATTTTCTATTTGTTAACAAAAAAACTTAAAGTTAATCTTATAATTAATCAATTGATTCTTGTCATTTACAAAGGCTGTCAGTTTGTATTATTTACTTATTATTTATTTGCATATTGCCGGACACAGCTAAAGCATTAAAAAATGCACTGAAATAACCTGACCCTTCCTGAAGTCTTCCAGGCTGAAATTAAGGGCGTAACCGCTCTCCGCCAGGAAGAAATAAACAATAAACCCTCAATCGAGAAAAATTAAAAAAAAAGTTTTCAGCGGTTAAGTAACCAATGATTATTCAGTTGCGTCATGTGTTTCTCTGCACGTGATCTTTTCTCAAAAAACGAGTGGTTACTTTACCACTCATCTATTTTCACCCTGAGAGAATTTATCTTTAATCAAATTGTTCACAATTTCTATAGTATTAGTGCATTCTGTGAGTCTTTGTCTTCAGTTTGTTCATGATTTTTTAAAATGTCCTTTGGAAACAACATGGTTCATTTTAATCAGTGTTTCATTAATTCATTTTGTAGTAGTCTTACGCATATTTTGTACATCATTTTGTTTATTTTTTGTACATGATTTACTATTTGTTCTAAACTTATTATTGAAAACATCGATAAATTACTTTTGTTTTATTAATTACTACAGGATACGCATTTTTTTTGTTTATTAGCCTACAAATTTAATAACCCAACTGTTAATTCTTTTTATCCAAAAATATTTTAGGAAAATCCTAGCTCGTGGGAGGAAAGTCGAACTAAGTGCTACCTGGAAGGTTCCGATCTCGCCAGCATTAAAACTGCAGAAGAAAACGCATTTTCTTTTCAATTATGGAAAAAAAGATCGAAAAGGCGTAAGAGGGCATGTTCAAGAATACAGCATTAAATAAAAATTTATCATTATAAGATTTTGCTTGATTTTAGAATTTTTCTTATGTTGCCTGAAGAAATAAAGTGAATTCTCTTTGAATTAGGATTGTTCAGGAGTTTTATGACTTTTTTAAAGTTATTCATTTCTCCAATGATTTTTTTTTATTGAACTACATTACTGATAAAATTTTAATATGTTTTATACGTTTTGTGCTTTAATATTTTATACATTTCAGATAGACAAACCAACCGTGATATTGAATGTTTCCAGAGGCACGAACAGAAGTTTCTCAATAGCAAAGGAGTTAAACCAATTTACTATATTACTTTGCAAAAATGCCAAGATCTTTGTTTATCAAAAAACACTTCTTGCAGGTCTTTGGCTTATTATTATGACACCAGGTAATAATAGTACTGTTTTTCAGATGTTTTTCTCAGAAAAAAATCATCCCAAGCAAGAAAAACATGTCAAGAAAAACATGTCATGTCTTAAAACATGTAATTTTTAAAATCAATGATTTGGTCCTCCGTCAACTATTAAATACTTATTAAGAAAATAATGCGAAAAAATAACCCTAACCCTAAAAACTCTAAAAAATAACCAGAGCTTCGCCTATGTTTTTATACTAAATTCAGCATAAATTTTGTACGGATATTAAATCATGTAAGTTTAAAGTTAAAATAAGGTAATTTTTGTACAGGATAGGTCAGTATTTGAATCAGTATTTGAATCAAAATTTAAGCAAAATAATTCACTATTTAAGTTAATCATATAAGCGGTGCGGGACGGCCACTTGGTTTTGCGCCAATAATAATTTGAAAACGTGGGTAAATTTCAAAGTTTAAGTTCATCTTATTATTATTATTGTTATGTTTATTTAATTAATCATTTTAATACACCAACGCCAAATATTAGTTAAATTTGACTTTTTTTACTTATTTATTTAAAACCTACGTTCTAACAAAGTCTGTAAACAAAAAAAGTATGGACTAAAAAAGTGTATTGCATACTTTAAATGGCATACAATTATAAAGTTTTTGTATACATCGACCGGGTCTGGCCCGACTCACTTCCGCCGACACCCTCCCGGCCCAACTCGCTCCCAGCCCAACTCGCTCCCGACCCAACTCGCTCCCAGCCCAACTCGCTTCCGGCCCAACTCGCTCCCGGCCCATCTCGCTCCCGGCCAAACTCGCTCCCAGCCCAACTCACTCCCAGCCCGACTCGCTCCCGACCCAACTCGCTCCCGGCCCATCTTTTTTTCTTTTCATTTTTATATACTTTCTTATATACTTTTCTATATTTCTTATAGGCTTAGGCTTAGGCTTAGGCTTAGGCTTAGGCTTAGGCAAATAACGTATAAAAAATCTTTAATTTTCGATAATTAAAAAATTGTAGATATCGCGTTTGTCAAAAATTGCTGTGGGTTTTCATTTTTCAGTTTTAAATCAATTATACACTAGGTATAAGAAAATAAGAAAAGTATATAAGAAAGTATATAAGGGATGAAAAGAAAAAAGGGTCGGTAGAGGTGGGTCAGGAGCGAGGTTGGGCTGAGGGCAGAGTTGGGCTCGGAGCGAGTTGGGCTGGGAGCGAGTTGGGCTTCTTCCCCCGCCCAACCCGCTCCTGACCCAACTCGCTCCCGACCGATCTTTTTTTCTTTTCATCCCTTATATACTTTCTTATATACTTTTCTTACTTTCTTATACCTAGTGTATAATTGATTTAAAACTGAAAAATGAAAACCCACAGCAATTTTTGACAAACGCGATATCTACAATTTTTTAATTATCGAAAATTAAAGATTGTTTATACGTTATTTGCCTAAGCCTAAGCCTATAAGAAATATAGAAAAGTATATAAGAAAGTATATAAGGGATGAAAAGAAAAAAAGATGGGCTCGGAGCGAGTTGGGTCGGGAGCGAGTCGGGCTGGGAGCGAGTTGGGCTGGGAGCGAGTTGGGTTGGGAGCGAGTTGGGCCGGGAGCGAGTTGGGCCGAGAGCGAGTTGGGCCGGGAGCGAGTTGGGCCGGGAGCGAGTTGGGCTGGGAGCGAGATGGGCCGGGAGCAAGTTGGGTCGGGAGCGAGTTGGGCTGGGAGTGAGTTGGGTCGGGAGCGAGTTGGGCTGGGAGCGAGTCGGCGGGAGCGAGTCGTGGGCAACCCACATCGACCACACCATTAACGAGATATGTTTAACTATAATTTTTTTAGTCCACATCTTTTTTCTACAGACATTAGTTGCTTTTAAACGAAATAACCACCCAATTTTAATTGGCCCTTTGATGTCCCCATACAATTTTCTTAGGTTAATTAGAAATAAGCACCTATACAAATAAAAAATATATTTATTTTTTTATTAAAATAATTGTATCAATATCATTAGGATCCACAAATAGGCCGTAAATTTTCTGGTTATTTTATATCTATGTTTAGTATTTTTTGAACTACATTAAATACAATCGTTTAACAGAGAATAACTTTAGGAAAAACTGAAGCCAAATTTTAAAAAAATGGTCGTGCTTTGGATGCAATAGTGTCTAAAAACTTAATGTCAACAAAAGACTGATACAAGTTTTTTTAAAACAATCAAATTAACAATCCACAATAAACCGTCTAAAAAACCAAAAACAATTTAAAAAATAAAAAAAATATTGAAAGTTTTAGTTTCTATTTTTACCCGTTGATAATTATGAATTTATAAATTCCTAAAGGTATGGGTTGAATTTCAGTATGCATTAACCATTTTTAAAAAGATCGTAATAAATAAGTTTTATCTCAGCAAAATGATACGCCGCGCAGTAATCATGGAGTTTTTTTATGTTCAAATAAATAATTTGTGCAGCGCACGCATTATTACCAAAAACATCTTAATTTTTCTATTTTGTTGCTGTTGCTGTTCAAAAATAAAACACCGCAAAACTCTGATATTTTACAATAAAACTAAAACTTTTACACTAACATTTGCTTTGATAATTTGCATGGAACACATTTACGCTATTTTAAGAATTATTACTAGGTCAAACTGCAAGGAGTAATCAAAGTTTCAAAATGGTGTAGATGTCTACCATACAAATTCTCTAATGCAAAATTTGAATTTTAGAATAACAATTTGGTTTTTGTGCTGTTTTTTGTAGTGACTTTTAAACGGCAGTATCTCAGCTAGTTTTAAACGGATTAAAAAAATTAAGGTATTGTGTTTAAGCCGAAAAAACATAGGGAAATTTGTGTATAGGTCATTTAAAAAGTCGAATACGGCTGATTTTCGCCGTTAAGAGGTTAAATCTCAGCGATCCTGACACAATCAAGTGTCTATTTAAACAATGATGATATTCCCAAGTTGGATTTTTCCCTCACTTTTAACGATACTTACCTAAATCAAGAAATGAGAGTACCCGCAGAGTTAATGTGTTCACGAATGAAATTAACCCCAGTTTTAAAATGAGTATTGAGAACTTGTTTTGTTGAACAACTCTGTCTTGTCTCTGATATGGTCTAGCTATTGATTGGGACAGGACCCAAAACAGTTAAAGACAGAACAAGATTAACAGCGATAGTGTGGATTTATATATGGTGGCTTTTATCAATCAATCGTTCCAACTCAAGTAAAACTTACTCCAACGTTGTGATAGTAATACTATTGTAGGGGTAGTTCAAAATAAACCCCATCAGAAAAAGAATGTAACGATAGATTTTTTAAATTTTCAGTATTTAGTTTAGTTATTGGCTTAAATTTTCCTTGACCATTTTAAACAATCTGTTACAAGTCTAGTTTGTACTTATAAAATCTTATTTTTAAGGTGTTAATCGCTTTCATGCCCACATTTATTAACTCATTAATTTCAATAACAGTATCTTAGCTTTTGTTATTATCGGGATCTATGTTTAAGTTAAGCTTACTTTTGTCTCCTTCCTCATCAAACCAGACGTGATTATTTTTCAATGTTTCTGGGACTTGTATAAGCTTCTATTCTTTTTTAAAGATGTAGGCTATTTCTGTTTGCCTTAAAAGATAAATACATTCTTTTTTCGAAATTTTTCTGAACAATTTCTAGTGAAATTCCCTTTATTAATGCAAAGAAAAAATATTTTACTTTTGGTTTTATTGGTATTATTCTAAATGACCAACTGCATCATAAATTTATTAACAAACTTTGCACAAAACAGTAGCTATACATTTTAAAAAATTTAATAGACAAAACAAATTTTAAAGTATTTAGAAAATAATAAGTGGGTAAAAGGCAATGAATTGAGTGAGATCCCTCTTTACACCCACTAGTGTTGAATATAATTCCTCTCAGCAGAAGTCGCAAATTAGGGGTTAAAAAATATATTCAATTAGTATTTAAATACTAAATAAATACTACTTTTTAGAGGTAAGTATTTATTCAGTAGTATCGATACTATTTTGAAAAGGTCGGTATTTTATTGGTATTGTATTCAATTGTTTGAATAGTATCAAATACTTTGGAGTATTCGAATACCAAAATTTTTGACAAAATGCTAATTAAATAATGGTTTTCTACAAAATTAATAAACCAAGGTTTTTTTCACTAGGAAGATAAATACTCCGAAAAATTTTATAATTTGCGGCAGAATGAGTCAGAATTATAAAAGGATTTTCGCAATTGTCTAATAATTTTGCAAAATTCCAAATGTTGATATTGTTGACTGTTCAATTAAAAAGCGCTATTGGTCAAGTTATAAATTTCTATATACTAACATAAAATGTGCTTGATTTGTCATGTATTTTTAATACATACTGCTGCGGCATTCTTCTGTCTTTTTCTAAAACTTAAATCATAGAAAGTATTTTATAAGCAATTTTTAAGTTTTTTTGTAGAATCATTTTTTATATCAAATTAAATATTTTTTATATCAAACTGAATTTTACTATAAAAAAATGAGTAAAGTTTTCCTATGTGATTAGAATTTTTGTGAACAGTTTTTTTTATTTGGTAATAAAACTAAACATATAATTTTGTGAAACAATACATAAAAATTTTATTTTAATAAAAATCAAGAGAAATAAACACCTATACATTGAAAAAACACGCACTGCCACGCATTCATGTTTGTTACTGAGGCTAGCTAATCTAACCGGCCCAATACTAAAATAGCTTTTTTTATCAATTGACTAACTCTAATAATGGGTAAATTTATTTTTTTTTTACTTAAATTTTAAACTATATTACTTTCTCGCAAGTTGCCTTCATCCTCATTGCACCGATTAATTGTTGTTCGCTAATTTACACCCTTTGTTAATAGCTGAAACAGAAAATTTAGTGCCTTGGGCGTAGCCAGGACTTTGGAAAAGAGGGGGAGTGTTCCAACCATGAACAAAATTTTGGAAAGGGGGGTGGGTCCAAATTTTAAACGTTATAAATGAGCCAAAAAATGTTTATTAAGTTGGTTTTGCCCAAATAATTTATATTTCCTATTAAATTCAATAAAAATAAGTCCATAAAACAAAAAGAACTTTTTTACAAGCAATTAGATTCCTTAAAGTGTTTTTTCAAAAAATTATTTATTTAACAAATAACAAGGTGTAAAATAAATTGCCGCTGAGCAAAGCAAAGCGCAAGAAAATGTTTTTAAAATTACTTCTCCTACCTAACATTAAAATTTTTATGGTTACTAACCTACAAAGGGGTGGGCGTATCCATGTGGTCGTGTCAAGATCACAAAGTAGCAAAAATTAGGAAAGATGGACCAATTAAACCATTAAGAGGGTTTTGATTATTTTACTAGAAAATAATTTCTACTATTTGTCAACAAAAATTATTGCAAAATTAAGGAAATTGCAAAAAAGTTTAAAAAGATCATAACATCTGAACATTAGCACTTTTTCTAAATTTAAAAATATAATAGGAGGCCATTGAACAATCAGGACCGTACTGACCTTTGAGCAACAGCCCACAGGCCTGCGACAGGTATCACTTGGTTTGCTGGATTTTTTCTCTCATAGAAATGAGTCCAGCTTGGCATGGCTGGAATATTGTTGTTGTACGTCGGCAACGTATGTTGCTAGTTCTTTTGCATATCTCGTTATTACGGCCAAATGCCAGCTCCTTGATAATATGTGTATCCGTGCTCTATCAGCTCCTATTAATAGATTCCTGTCTTTTAGAACGCCTCTTTTTTGTGACATTGGTCTTTTTGCAGTCGCGATACTATGCATCCTGCTAGGTGTACATTTACATTAAGTACTACACGAAAATATATTTCACTATGTTGAACGCTTTAGTATATCAATTTGTCCTAAATATATTTAGGTCTTTCGATTAAACATCTCAATAGTTAGAGATCTTCACTAAAATAGTACTTTTGTTAAAAATGATGTTGAATTAGTAAAAAAGTTAAAATTTGTGCTTTGAAACTAATTTCAAAGCTTTATGAATTTTATTGATTGTAAAACTAATCAAAATTTTAAAATTTATATCACAAAAGTCAGTTCCAAACTTTTAAATAGAAGCATTTTCTGTAATTGACACACCAAAAAACTGGAAATTAGGCGCGCAAGTAACGACGTACCTACAAATCGGCAACATTTGAAACCATAAGGGAAACAAAGAAAATTTTGTTTTAAAAAAATTCGTTAGTGGATTGGGAACAATATCTAACTTAACAATTTCGTCAGCTGAACAAGGCCCTAAAATTTGTTACTATCCTTCTGGAAAAGATATTTTAACTTGAACAAAGGCCGCGTTCAATTTAGCGCACCTAATTTCAATTCTTATTATTTATAAGTTAAAATTTGAAACCAGAAAAGTTAGCTTTTTTTAAAATATTTCGAAATTAAAATTATATTTCATTGGTTTTACTTAATTTTAATTTTTTACATAAGTTTTAAAGCAATTGAGAAATTTCAACAAGTGGCACTTTTGCGCAAGAAGGCAAAACAGCTAGTATAAATGTTTCTTCTTTATTTATCCTGTTGCTATAATAATGCCCCAATGTGGTATTTGATGAATATGTGTTCCGCACGGTGTCTAAATGTTACATGTAATCTATTTTGAGTTTGGGGTGTGTCACCTGTCTGTTTTTTGGATATTTTGTCGGTTTGGAATAAGAGAAAAATATATTAGACTTAATCTCAGCTCAAGATCTCACTTACAGGGACGTAGCGCGGGGGAGCGGGGGGGGCGGCGGGGGGCCCCCCGAAACGGTCGGACAGGAGGAAAAATAAGGATAGTGGTTGGGCGGGGGGGGGGCGGCCGCCCCCCCCCCCCCCGAAACGGTCGCCAGATAGTAAAATTTAGGGGTTTTCAGAGGCTAGAAATTCAAAAATTTTCTAGCGCCTCGCTAATCGCTCGGCGCCGAATTTTAAAATAATTTAAGGCGTTCCCAATGGACCCCCAAAAACCAAAAATTTGTTCCGCTTCGCTTCGCTCAGCGGTCACTTTCTATAGTATACATACATATATATCTCGTTATTTATGTTGCCTGATGCTAATGTTATTTCAAAGTTAGTACAATAATTTTTATAAGTAATAAGTACTACACAGAGAGCAAAACAAACAATCATATTGGTTGATTTATGTACCTCTCCCCTCCTAAATTTTTCTGTCGCTTATAGCATTGGCTCGGATTTTTTTCATATAGGTAGGTACCCTAGAAAACATGGAGCCAAGATGCTGCTTATGTGCTTTGGTTTACAATGTGGGTTTTGCCAAGGGGTCTGAAACTAACGGCTCTAAATTCCTTTTTTGTAAAATCCAGGCTCTGCCAATGTGTGCTTATGTAATTTTTAACTAAGAAAACATGTTTTTACCGCTAAAAACATTAGATAATAGGTTATTAGGCCAAAAACAGTGTATTATACAGCTTTATCTACGTTTATCCCTGCTTTTTTAATGTTTTAAATATTTAAGGGGGCTCCGCCCCCCCCCCTCCAAAATTTCGGGGGAGGCGGACCCCCCCCCCCCCAAAATTTTTTTGTACTACAATCCGCCCCCAAACTATGTATGGAAGGCGTCAGCTTAATATTTTTTAAAGGAGTTTTCTTAAAATATTAAAAGATCTGAAAAGTCAAGAATAGTTAATACACATAGAATTTGTTAATCTATTATTATAAGATAATAAAACATTTAATTACTGTTTTTTAACAGAACCTTCTGTATCGCAGAAGCTCTGTATCACATCATCGTCTGTATTCAATTAATCTACACTTTAAGACCTTGGCAACGCACGCAAAGTTTTCTGCATTCATCAGAAATCTAAAAATTCGTTAACGTCAAACAATTTTGGCTATTTAAAAAGTGAGACTTTTCGACTTGAAGAGCTTTCCTTGAATAAATAATCGAAAGTTTAATTAGCATTAAAGTTGTACACATTACTTTGGCTTCATTGTTAGAATTAGTTTTTAAACTTTGATGTTTAGTATGATAAAATCTGTATTATATTTTAAAAGACTAAGTACTAAAATTCGTATATTATGAACATAAAAGCTGGTTCATTCATACTTATGACAAAACGTACTTTGAACAAAGTCCAAAGGGCAAAAGTCCTTTTGACTTTGTCCAAAGGACAGCGTAAAAACGTCCTTTTGACTTTGTCCAAAGGACAAAATCCAAGAGACAAAATCCAAGAGACAAAATCCAAAGGACAACGTGTTCATACTTCTTGTTCTTTGGACTTTGTCCAAAGGACAAAAAAAGGCTCAATTTTTAAGTACCATTCGTACTTCGTCCAAAGGAAAATGTCTAAAGGACGTTTTGGCTTGTCCAACGGACGTTTTGGTTTTCCTAAGATTGTCCTTTGAACTTTGACGTTTTGTTTCATTAAGTATGAGCCAACCTTAAGCGTACTAATAATTTGCATAGCATAAAACATATATAAAATAACAGCCACTACAAACGTGACATATTCTTGTTTCATCTTGTTCCACCAAATGTTTAGTGAATGTTTCATATTTCCTGATGATCATTTAATGAACCCATATAATTTTTATACTGAAGATATCAAATACAAGGTAGACTACTTTTGGAATGCCTGTTTATCTAAAGAAAAAAAAGGTAAATTATATTACTTTTTAAAAAATTGGAAAAAATAAAACGCCTACTATTTTTATACTTCAAAATCTGTTTCCGTTTTTTAAAACTTTATAATTCATAAAAAAACTTCATAAAAATATTCATTGTTTATTTAGTTGAAACTATTGACATTTTTGGTGATTATTACATATTGGTAATTTTTTTACTATTAAAACATTTTGGTGATTATTTAATTTTTTTGGTAATAATTAAATTCATGATCATAACATCGACTTTATTTGCGCATTGTAAAACACTGCTTTGCAGGTTAAAAAAAGATGAATTAAAATTTATAGTCATCCTCGTAACATTTTCGTTGAACAGACATAATTGTTGGTATTTTTATGGCCAAATAATTTTAAAAAACCCCCAAAAAACTTTATTTTATTTGCGTTAAAGATAGAATGTTTTTCTTCAAAGTTTTTTTTCCTTTGTCAGCCTTCTAATCTTCTAGCCTAGTCTAGGCCTTCTAGCCTAGTCATTTTTATAATAAGGCCAAGGCTTTCACCTAGCAGTTTTCCACTAACTGGAGCTCATTACTTACAAGATATTCTCAAAATCTTTTATATTCAAATTAAAACAAACTTTGTTTTATATAAATATGGCTTTGGACACTTTGGTGTGGTTCCCACTTCATTAGATAATTTAAAATGTAAGAAAGTTTTATTTATTAACGTGTCGTAGTTAAAATCTTCATATTATAGGTACATCTAGCATCCAGAACGATATTTACTATAATTATATGATGATGTGCTATTTTGTAGTAATTATCATCCTGGTGCCGTATATTCTTAAATGAAAAGATGAACACTTTAACTGAGATGTAGTTTTGAAATGACAGAATGAATTTAGAAACCAGTTTCTTGGCAAACTGCTATCGAAAAATAGAAGGGTTGGCACTCCTTGGATTTTCTGACTACTCCATGGATGGCCAATCATTGGATGAATGCAAAGTATAATAGTAAAATAAACAGATATTAATGATTTTATTAAAATATATGTATTCCAAAAGAAATTATCAATATTAATAAGAAATAGTTCTGGCGAAATGTACACTAATTTGTTAACCAAAATGGCAAAAAATCTTGCTCTTGGGATTTTTCTTGAGTGTGCGATTTTTTGTGTTGTGTTCGCAAAGCAATATTCTTGCACAGCTAATTATGATGGTTTTCTTGCGTGGTAACTAATGAAAAAAAAGTGCGAGGTTAGTGTTTGGAGACTATTTGCTGCAGACAAAATAACAATATTTTTGTGAGAAGAATTACAATAGAAATCTAAATTTACAAAAAGGTTTAGAAGAGGATTTTGTAAAATAATATTATTAGTAAAAGCAAGGCGAATAAAACCGCTTATTAAAATATATCCGGTAATTCTTTACGAAAACAATTTTTGCTGAAAAAATATAAAAGGGTATTCATAAGACAAAAATTAAATACAACATAGAGTTAACTGAATAATAATTTATAAATCCATTAATCACGCGTATACGTTTTCTCCCAATTTAATTCTTATACATTGTACCGTTAAAAATTAATAAAAAACACGTTAAATTTAAAAAAAAATTTTTAAGCGGTGCAATTTTTTCAAGAAGGAGTAATTTTTTTTTCTATATTTTCCTCTTTTGTTGTTGCGTTCTTTCGCCCTTTCCCCTATTGCTTTTTTACGCCCTTTCCCCTTTTTTTTTCTCTTAGTAATGGACATGCACGTTTTATTATTAAATTTTTTAATTATTATTCAGTTTATTTTATGAGAAAATTTTTATTCTATTCTTTGGTGTGTTATAATTACCATTTTATGTTTTTTATCCAAAAATTCTATCTCGGAAGAAAATTTTAAGTATTTTTGGCGTTTGTTTTTATCCCGCCTCTTATTACAAATGCAAAATCCTCTTCAAGGCCTTTCTGTATATTCGAATTTCCATTGTTATTCATAAAACATAAAATTTGAAGAATATTTTGTTTTTACATATAAAAACAATGTAAAAAGCTTACAATTAGGTTTTCCCAAAAATTCCAGATTAATTGCGTATTCCACGCCTTCTATTAACAAATGAACAGGTATGTATTCGGCTATACTTTGGTTTTTTGTGACTATTAGTATTCTTAAAATGTTCATTTCTAAATAATGTGGATTTAAGCGTCTAAACAATGGTATAGTTGTTCACATGAATAGGGATGCAGGTAATAAAAAAAAACAAGAAGGGCTTAAAATAAACAAGACAGGCGTAAAATAATCAAGTCATTAGATTTTAATAATCATAATCTAATCTAACCATATACTATAATACTTAAACGTTTCTGATTCTTATGACGTGATCCATAAGGAAGCGAATGTACATTTAGCGATCGACCGGGGCCCCGGCCCCGGCCCCGTTATTAGCTAACGAGCTGTGATTAAAATAAATTAGATAACGGTTTTTGCATGGAAAAATAGCGAAAGACCAGAATTTCCTATATGAAAATAAATATAATAATTAACTGCATTACCATCCACGCACTTGATTCTTTCATAATAGTCTGCCCCATTTTGAACTCTGTATTTGTTGGGATTGATGCCAAAATTGGTTCCTGATAGTAAGCACTGTTTGTACCAGGAGAAATACACGATTGATTTGCAGTTCATTGTGAATAGCGTGGCGGCATTAGTACAGGCGTCCTAAAAATTACCCTTGTAGAAAATTTTCCAAGGAGTATTCACAAAAAATATTACTCAAAAGACTTTTTTTTGTTAAAATTTTCGGAACACTAAAATTTTTTAACTAAATTTTTTGAAGAATTACCAGCGGAAACCGGCCGTTTTTGTGTTTGTCCCTATGCGCAACAATTCACAATAGAAAAAATTTATAATTAGAGAAGATTGAAGAATAACGACAGATATTCAAATATACATAAAGGTCCAAAGAGATCTTTGCTTGTAAAAGCTAGCGGGATAAACCCGAACGCTAAAAAATCCCTAAAAATTTCTTACGAGATATAATATTTGAACAAAAAACATAAAATGATAATTAAAATACACCATAAAATAATGCCCCATAGAATAAACTGAATAATAATTAAAGAATTTATTAATGAAATGTACATTTTCTTTAAAATTTACTCCTTAATTGTGCTGCTCGAAAATATTTGTTTAATTTAAAATTAAATAAACAACTTTTTTGTTTAATTTTTAAAGGTAAAATGTAGGAGTTAAATCGGGAGGAAACGTATACGTTTTATTAATGAATTCATAAATTATGTATTATTCAATTTACTCTATGTTGTATTTAATTTTTGTATTATAAATACCCTTTCATATTTTTTTGTGCAACAATTGTTATGCAGAAGGATTTTTTTGCGGGAATTTTATAATGTACGGTTTTATTTGCCTCCTTTTTGCAAAGTTTATTGTGCAAAATTTTCTTTAAGACCTTTCTGCACTATTAGATTTCTGTCGTAATTCTTCTCACAAAAATATTGTTATTTTGTCTGCAGCAAATAGTCTCCAAACACTAACCTCGCACTTTTTTTTCATTAGTTACCACGCAAGAAAACCATCATAATTAGCTGTGCAAGAATATTGCTTTGCGAACACAACACAAAAAATCGCACACTCAAGAAAAATCCCAAGAGCAAGATTTTTTGCCATTTTGGTTAACAAATTAGTGTACATTTCGCCAGAACTATTTCTTATTAATATTGATAATTTCTTTTGGAATACATATATTTTAATAAAATCATTAAATATCTGTTTATTTTACTATTATACTTTGCATTCATCCAATGATTTGCCATCCATGGAGTAGTCAGAAAATCCAAGGAGTGCCAACCCTTCTATTTTTCGATAGCAGTTTGCCAAGAAACTGGTTTCTAAATTCATTCTGTCATTTCAAAACTACATCTCAGTTAAAGTGTTCATCTTTTCATTTAAGAATATACGGCACCAGGATGATAATTACTACAAAATAGCACATCATCATATAATTATAGTAAATATCGTTCTGGATGCTAGATGTACCTATAATATGAAGATTTTAACTACGACACGTTAATAAATAAAACTTTCTTACATTTTAAATTATCTAATGAAGTGGGAACCACACCAAAGTGTCCAAAGCCATATTTATATAAAACAAAGTTTGTTTTAATTTGAATTTAAATGATTTTCTTAATATCTTGTAAGTACTCTAGTTCCAGTTAGTGGAAAACTGCTAGGTGAAAAACTTCTGCCCCACTCAGAAAAAATGACTAGGCTAGAAGGCCTAGACTAGGCTAGAAGATTAGAAGGCTGACAAAGGAAAAAAAAACTTCAGAGAAAAACATTCTATCTTTAACGCAAATAAAATAAAGTTTTTTGGGGTTTTTTAAAATTATTTGGCCATAAAAATACCCACAATTATGTCTGTTCAACGAAAATGTTACGAGGATGACTATAAATTTTAACTCATCTTTTTTTAACCTGCAAAGCAGTGTTTTACAATGCGCAAATAAAGTCGATGTTATGATCATGAATTTAATTATTACCAAAAAAATTAAATAATCACCAAAATGTTTTAATAGTAAAAAAATTACCAATATGTAATAATCACCAAAAATGTCAATAGTTTTAATGTAATAAACAATGAATATTTTTATGAAGTCTTTTTATGAATTATAAAGTTTTAAAAAACGGAAACAGATTTTGTAGATAAATACAGTAGGTGTTTTATTTTTTCCAATTTTTTAAAAGTAATATAATTTACCTTTTTTTTCTTTAGATAAACAGGCATTCCAAAAGTAGTCTACCTTGTATTTGATATCTTCAGTATAAAAATTATATGGGTTCATTAAATGATCATCAGGAAATATGAAACATTCACTAAACATTTGGTGGAACAAGATGAAACAAGAATATGTCACGTTTGTAGTGGCTGTTATTTTATATATGTTTTATGCTATGCAAATTATTAGTACGCTTAAGGTTGGCTCATACTTATGATAAAACGTCAAAGTCCAAAGGACAATTTTAGAAAAGCCAAAACGTCCGTTGGACAAGCCAAAACGTCCTTTGGACTTTTTCCTTTGGACGAAGTATGAATGGTACTTAAAATTTGACCTTTTTTTGTCCTTTGGACAAAGTCCAAAGGACAAAAAAGTATAAACACGTTGTCCTTTGGATTTCGTCCTTTGGACTTTGTCCTTTGGACAAAGTCCAAAGGACGTTTTTACACTGTATTTGTCCTTTGGACAAAGTCAAAAGGACTTTTGTCCTTTGGACTTTGTTCAAAGTACGTTTTGTCATAAGTATGAATGAACCAGCTTTTATGTTCATAATATACAAATTTTAGTACTTAGTCTTTTAAAATATAATACAGATTTTATCATACTAAACATCAAAGTTTAAAAACTAATTCTAACAATGCAGCCAAAGTAATGTGTACAACTTTAATGCTAATTAAACTTTCGATTATTTATTCAAGGAAAGCTCTTCAGCTCCAAAAGTTCTCACTTTTTAAATAGCCAAAATTGTTTGACGTTAACGAATTTTTAGATTTCTGACGGTATGGATAAAATTTCTGCGTGCGTTGCCAAGGTCTTAATAAAGGCGGTATTAATTGAATACAGACGATGATGTGATACAGAGCTTCTGCGATACAGAAGGTTCTGTTAAAAACAGTAATTAAATGTTTTATTATCTTATAATAATAGATTAACAAATTCTATGTGTATTAACTATTCTTGACTTTTCAGATCTTTTAATTTGAAAACTCCTTTAAAAATATTAAGCTGACGCCTTCCATACATAGTTTGGGGGGGGGGGCGGATTGTAGTACAAAAAAAAATTTCGGGGGGGGGGGGGGGGGCTCCGCCCTCCCCCCCGAAATTTTTTGGGGGGGGGGGGCGGAGCCCCCCTTAATTTTTGAAAACGTTAAAAAAGCAGGGATAAACGTAGATAAAGCTGTATAATACACTGTTTTTGGCCTAATAACCTATTATCTAATGTTTTTAGCGGTAAAAACATGTTTTCTTAGTTAAAAATTACATAAGCACACATTGGCAGAGCCTGGATTTTACAAAAAAGGAATTTAGAGCCGTTAGTTTCAGACCCCTTGGCAAAACCCACATTGTAAACCAAAGCACATAAGCAGCATCTTGGCTCCATGTTTTCTAGGGTACCTACCTATATGAAAAAAATTCGAGCCAATGCTATAAGCGACAGGAAAATTTAGGAGGGGAGAGGTACATAAATCAACCAATATGATTGTTTGTTTTGCTCTCTGTGTAGTACTTATTACTTATAAAAATTATTGTACTAACTTTGAAATAACATTAGCATCAGGCAACATAAATAACGAGATATATATGTATGTATACTATAGAAAGTGACCGCTGAGCGAAGCGAAGCGGAACAAATTTTTGGTTTTTGGGGGTCCATTGGGGTACTAAAATTATTTTAAAATTTGGCGCCGAGCGATTAGCGAGGCGCTAGAAAATTTTGAATTTTTAGCCTCTGAAAACCCCTAAATTTTACTATCTGGCGACCGTTTCGGGGGGGGGGGGGGGCGGCCCCCCCCCCCCCCCCGCCCAACCACTATCCTTATTTTTCCTCCTGTCCGACCGTTTCGGGGGGGGGGCGGCCGCCCCCCCCGCTCCCCCTGGCTACGTCCCTGTAAGTGAGATCTTGAGCTGAGATTAAAGCTCAATATATTTTCTCTTATTCCAAACCGACAAAATATCCAAAAAACAGACAGGTGACACACCCCAAACTCAAAATAGATTACATGTAACATTTAGACAACGTGCGGAACACATATTCATCAAATACCACATTGGGGCATTATTATAGCAACAGGATAAATAAAGAAGAAACATTTATACTAGCTGTTTTGCCTTCTTGCGCAAAAGTGCCACTTGTTGAAATTTCTCAATTGCTTTAAAACTTATGTAAAAAATTAAAATTAAGTAAAACCAATGAAATATAATTTTAATTTCGAAATATTTTAAAAAAAGCTAACTTTTCTGGTTTCAAATTTTAACTTATAAATAATAAGAATTGAAATTAGGTGCGCTAAATTGAACGCGGCCTTTGTTCAAGTTAAAATATCTTTTCCAGAAGGATAGTAACAAATTTTAGGGCCTTGCTCAGCTGACGAAATTGTTAAGTTACATTGTTTTCCAATCATGATAACTGAATTTTTTTAAAAATAAATTTCTTTGTTCCCCTTACGGTTTCAAATATTGCCGCTTTGTAGGTTAGGTACTTCCTTACTTGCACGCTTAATTTCCACTTTTTTGATGTTTCAATTACAGAAAATACTTTTATTTAAATACTTTTATATTTTTGTTTGGAATGGACTTTTGTGAAATTAATTTTTAAATTTTGATTAGTTTTACCCAATAAAAACCATGAAGCTTTGAAATTAGTTTCAAATCATAAACTTAAACTTTTTGCTAATTCAACATCATTGTTCACAAAAGTACTATTTTAGTGATGATTTTAACTATTGTGGTGTTTAATCAAAACACCTAAATATATTTAGTACAAATTAATATAATAAAGCAGCTCAACATAGTGAAATAATTTGTCGTGCACCACTTGATGCGAACGTACACCTAGCAGCATCCTATGATATATGCAAAACAATGAGCCCTACGTACAACTGCCATACTTAGCCGACGTACAACAACAATATTCTAGCCATGCCAAGCTGGACTCATTTCAATAAGAGAAAAGATCCAGAAACCAGGTGGTACCTGTAGGCCCCTTGGGTGATGCCCGAGGGTAAGCGTGCTCTTGATGGCTCAATGGCCTCCTCTTATATTTTTACATTTACAAAAAAGTGCTAATGTTCAGATGTTATGATCTTTTTAAACTTTTTTTGCAATTTGCTTAATGTTGCGAAATTTTATGACAAATAGTAGAATTTATTTTGTAGTAAAATAATCAAAACCCTCAAAAAGTAATTAATGTTTTAATTAGCCCAACTTTCGAAATTAGTGCTACTTTGTAATCTTGATAGGACCACGGGACACCTTCACCCCCTTTGTAGGTTAGTAACAAAAAAAATTTAAAGGTTAGGAGAAGTAATTTTAAAAACATTTTCTTGCGTTTTGCTGTGCTCAGCGGTAATTTATTGTACACCTTGTTATTCTTTTAATTAAGTAATTTTCTTTGGAACAATTTTTTAAGTTATCACATATTGCTTGTAAAATTTTTTTTTTTGGTTTATGGACTTATTTTTATTCAATTCAATAGGGAAATATAAAGTATTTGGGCAAAACCAACTTAATAATTATCCCACATGGAGCGTGGGAATTGTTTTTGGTCCTTGTATAACGTTTAAAATTGGGACCCCCCTTTCCAAAATTTTGTTCATAAATGGACCCCCCCTCTTTCAAAAATTGTGGCTACGCCTATGGCACTAAATTCTTTGTTTCAACTATTAACAAATGGTTTAGGGTAGCGCCATGTAGCGCCAGCAACTAATCGGGGTGGGGGTGAAGGCAACTTGCGAGGAAGTAATATAGTTCAAAGTTTAACTAAGAAAAGTAAATTTATCCATTATTAGAGTCATTTGATAAAAAAAACTATTTTAGTATTGGGCCGGTTAGACTAGCTAACCTCAGTTGAAAAACATGATCGCGCGGCAGTGTGTTTTTTCAAACGTATGTTTATTTCTTTTGATTTTTATTAATAAATAAAAATAAAAATTTCATGTATTGTTTCACAAAAATATCTATTTTTAGTTTTATTACCAGATAAAAAATCTGTTCACAAAAATTCTAATCACCTAAGAGAACTTTACTCATTCTTTTATATTAAATTTCAGATTGATATAAAAAAATTTAGTTTGATAATAAGAATAATTGGATAGAAAAGACTTATAAAAAATTGCTTATAAAACATTGCTTAAAACATGCTCACAGTCATAAACTTTTGGAAAAAACAGAAGAATACAGCAGCAGTAATTATTAAAAATACATGACAAATCAATTTTATGTTAGTAAAATGTTATGTGCGCATTTTTATGTTAGTAAAAAATTGATAACTTGACAACAGGGCTTTTTAATTGGACAGCCAACAATATCATCATTTGGAATTTTGCAAAATTATTACACAATTGCCAAAATCCCTTTATGATTCTGATTTATTTTGCCGCAAATTTTGAAATTCTTCGGAGTTTTTATCTTTCGAGTGAACGGAACCCTGCGGTGTATTAATTTTGTAGAAAAAGAGTATTTAATTAGTATTTTGTCAAAAATTTTGGTATTCGAAGACTCCAAAGTATTCGATACTTTTGAAACAATTGAATACAATACCAATAAAATACCAAACTTTTCAAAATAGTATCGATACATTTAAATAAATACTTACACCTAAAAAAGTGGTATTTATTTATTTAGTATTTAAATACTAATTGAAAATATTTTTTAACCCCTAATTTGCGACTTCTGCTGAGAGGAATTATATTCAACACTAGTGGGTGTAAAGAGGGATCTCACTCAATTCATTGCCTTTCACCCACTTATTATTTTCTAAATACTTTAAAATTTGTTTTGTCTATTAAATTTTTTAAAATGTATAGCTACTGTTTTGTGCAAAGTTTGTTAATAAATTTATGATGCAGTTGGTCATTTAGAATAATACCAATAAAACCAAAAGTAAAATATTTTTTCTTTGCATTAATAAAGGGAATTTCACTAGAAATTGTTCAGAAAAATTTCGAAAAAAGAATGTATTTATCTTTTAAGGCAAACAGAAATAGCCTACATCTTTAAAAAAGGTTAGAAGCTTATACAAGTCCCAGAAACATTGAAAAATAATCACGTCTGGTTTGATGAGGAAGGTGACAAAAGTAAGCTTAACTTAAACATAGATCCCGATAATAACAAAAGCTAAGATACTGTTATTGAAATTAATGAGTTAATAAATGTGGGCATGAAAGCGATTAACACCTTAAAAATAAGATTTTATAAGTACAAACTAGACTTGTAACAGATTGTTTAAAATGGTCAAGGAAAATTTAAGCCAATAACTAAACTAAATACTGAAAATTTAAAAAATCTATCGTTACATTCTTTTCCTGATGGGGTTTATTTTGAACTACCCCTACAATAGTATTACTATCACAACGTTGGAGTAAGTTTTACTTGAGTTGGAACGATTGATTGATAAAAGCCACCATATATAAATCCACACTATCGCTGTTAATCTTGTTCTGTCTTTAACTGTTTTGGGTCCTGTCCCAATCAATAGCTAGACCATATCAGAGATAAGACAGAGTTGTTCAACAAAACAAGTTCTCAATACTCATTTTAAAACTGGGGTTAATTTCATTCGTCAACACATTAACTCTGCGGGTACTCTCATTTCTTGATTTAGGCAAGTATCGTTAAAAGTGAGGGAAAAATCCAACTTGGGAATATCATCATTGTTTAAATAGACACTTGATTGTGTCAGGATCGCTGAGATTTAACCTCTTAACGGCGAAAATCAGCCGTATTCGACTTTTTAAATGACCTATACACAAATTTTCCTATGTTTTTTCGGCTTAAACACAATACCTCAATTTTTTTAATACCTTTAGAATTAGCTGAGATACTGCCGTTTAAAAGTCACTACAAAAAACAGCACAAAAACCAAATTGTTATTCTAAAATTTCAAATTTTGCGTTAGAGAATTTGTATGGTAGACATCTACACCATTTTGAAACTTTGATTTACTCCTTGCAGTTTGACCTCGTAATAATTCTTAAAATAGCGTAAATGTGTTCCTATGCAAACCATCAAAGCAAATGTTAGTGTAAAAAGTTTTAGTTTTATTGTAAAATATCAGAGTTTTGCGGTGTTTTATTTTTGAACAGCAACAGCAACAAAATAGAAAAATTAAGATGTTTTTTGGTAATAATGCGTGCGCTGCACAAATTATTTATTTGAACATAAAAAAACTTTAGTGATTACTGCGCGGCGTATCATTTTGCAGAGATAAAACTTATTTATTACGATCTTTTTAAAAATGGTTTTTGCATACTGAAATTCAACCCATACCTTTCAGGAATTTTATAAATTCATAATTATCAACGGGTAAAAATAGAAACTAAAAATTTTCAATATTTTTTTTATTTTTAAATTGTTTTTGGTTTTTTAGACGGTTTATTGTCGATTATTAATTTGATTGTTTTAAAAAAACTTGTATAAGTCTTTTGTTGACATTCAGTTTTTTTTCAGACACTATTGCATCCAAAGCACGACCATTTTTTGAAATTTGGCTTCAGTTTTTCCTAAAGATTCTATTTTTATGTTAAACGAATGTATTTAATGTAGTTCAAAAAATACTAAACATAGATATAAAATAACCAGAAAATTTACGGCCTATTTGTGGATCCTAATGATATTGATACAATTATTTTAATAAAAAAATAAATATATTTTTTATTTGTACAGGTGCTTATGTCTAATTAACCTGAGAAAATTGTATGGGGACATCAAAGGGTCAATTAACATTAAGTGGTTATTTCGTTTAAAAGCAACTAATGTCTGTAGAAAAAAGATGTGGATTAAAAAAATTATAGTTAAACATGTCTCGTTAATGGTGTGGTCGATGTGGGTTGCCCACGACTCGCTCCTGCCGACTCGCTCCCAGCCCAACTCGCCTCCCAACCCATCTCGCTTGCTCCAGCCCAACTCGCTCCCGAACCAACTTGCTCCCCGGCCCATCTCCCTCCCGGCCCCAACTCGCTCCCGCCCGCGCCCTGCGGCCCAACTTGTTAGCTCTCTGCCCAACTCGCTCCCGTCCCAACTCTCTCCCAACCCAACTCGCGCCCAGCCCAACTCGCTCCCAGCCCGACTCGCTCCCGACCCAACTCGCTCCGAGCCCATCTTTTTTTCTTTTCATCCCTTATATACTTTCTTATATACTTTTCTATATTTCTTATAGGCTTAGGCTTAGGCAAATAACGTTTAAACAATCTTTTTAATTTTCGATAATTAAAAAATTGTAGATATCGCGTTTGTCAAAAATTGCTGTGGGTTTTCATTTTTCAGTTTTAAATCAATTATACACTCGGTCTGTGAAAGTAAGAAAAGTATATGGGGAAGTATATAAGGAATGAAAGAAAAAAAGATCGGTGGGGAGCGAGTTGGGTCAGGAGCAGGTTGGGCTAGGAGCGGGCCCAACTCGCTCCCAGCCCAACTCGCTCCCAGCCCAACTCGCTCCCAGCCCAACTCGCTCCTGACCCAACTCGCTACCGACCCATCTTTTTTTCTTTTCATCCCTTATATACTTTCTTATATACTTTTCTTATTTTCTTATACATAGTGTATAATTGATTTAAAACTGAAAAATGAAAACCCACAGCAATTTTTGACAAACGCGATATCTACAATTTTTTAATTATCGAAAATTAAAGATTTTTTATACGTTATTTGCCTAAGCCTAAGCCTAAGCCTATAAGAAATATAGAAAAGTATATAAGAAAGTATATAAAAATGAAAAGAAAAAAAGATGGGCCGGGAGCGAGTTGGGTCGGGAGCGAGTCGGGCTGGGAGTGAGTTGGGCTGGGAGCGAGTTTGGCCGGGAGAGCCGAGATGGGCCGGGAGCAAGTTGGGCCGGAAGCGAGTTGGGCTCGGAGCGAGTTTGGGTGGGGAGCGAGTTGGGCTGGGAGCGAGTTGGGCCGGGAGGGTGTCGGCGGAAGTGAGTCGGCCAGACCCGGTAAATGCTATGCAAAAACTTTATAATTGTATGCCATTTAAAGTATGCAATACACTTTTTAGTCCATACTTTTTTTGTTTACAGACTTTGTTAGAACGTAGGTTTTAAATAAATAAGTAAAAAAAGTCAAATTTAACTAATATTTAGCATTGGTGTATTAAAATGATTAATTAAATAAACATAACAATAATAATAATAAGATGAACTTAAATTTTGAAATTTCACGTTTTCAAATTATTATTGGCGCAAAACCAAGTGGCCGTCCCGCACCGCTTATATGATTAACTTAAATAGTGAATTATTTTGCTTAAATTTTGATTCAAATACTGATTCAAATACTGACCTATCCTGTACAAAAATTACCTTATTTTAACTTTAAACTTACATGATTTAATATCCGTACAAAATTTATGCTGAATTTAGTATAAAAACATAGGCGAAGCTCTGGTTATTTTTAGAGTTTTTAGGGTTAGGGTTATTTTTTCAGCATTATTTACTTAATAAGTATTTAATAGTTGACGGAGGACCAAATAATTGATTTTAAAAATTACATGTTTTAAGACATGACATGTTTTTCTTGACATGTTTTTCTTGCTTGGGATGATTTTTTTCTGAGAAAAACATCTGAAAAACAGTACTATTCTACCTGGTGTCATAATAATAAGCCAAAGACCTGCAAGAAGTGTTTTTTGATAAACAAAGATCTTGGCATTTTTGCAAAGTAATATAGTAAATTGGTTTAACTCCTTTGCTATTGAGAAACTTCTGTTCGTGCCTCTGGAAACATTCAATATCACGGTTGGTTTGTCTCTCTGAAATGTATAAAATATTAAAGCACAAAACGTATAAAACATATTAAAATTTTTTATCAGTAATGTAGTTCAAAAATCATTGGAGAAATGAATAACTTTAAAAAAGTCATAAAAAAGCTCCTGAACAATCCTAATTCAAAGAGAATTCACTTTATTTCTTTAGGCAGCATAAGAAAAATTCTAAAGTCAAGCAAAATCTTATAATGATAAATTTTTATTTAATGCTGTGTTATATTGAACATGCCCTCTTACGCCTTTTCGATCTTTTTTTCCATAATTGAAAAGAAAAATCATTTCTTCTGCAGTTTTAATGCTGGCGAGATCGGAACCTTCCAGGTAGCACTTAGTTCGACTTTCCTCCCACGAGCTAGGATTTTCCTAAAATATTTTTGGATAAAAAAGAATTAACAGTTGGGTTATTAAATTTGTAGGCTAATAAACAAAAAAAATGCGTATCCTGTAGTAATTAATAAAACAAAAGTAATTTATCGATGTTTTCAATAATAAGTTTAGAACAAATAGTAAATCATGTACAAAAAATAAACAAAATGATGTACAAAATATGCGTAAGACTACTACAAAATGAATTAATGAAACACGTTAATGAATTAATTAATGAAACACATAAAATTAAAATGAACCATGTTGTTTCCAAAGGACATTTTAAAAAATCATGAACAAACTGAAGACAAAGACTCACAGAATGCACTAATACTATAGAAATTGTGAACAATTTGATTAAAGATAAATTCTCTCAGGGTGAAAATAGATGAGTGGTAAAGTAACCACTCGTTTTTTGAGAAAAGATCACGTGCAGAGAAACACATGACGCAACTGAATAATCATTGGTTACTTAACCGCTGAAAACTTTTTTTTAATTTTTCTCGATTGAGGGTTTATTGTTTATTTCTTCCTGGCGGAGAGCGGTTACGCCCTTAATTTCAGCCTGGAAGACTTTGGCTTTAGTTTTATTAACAAAGGGTCAGGTTATTTCAGTGCATTTTTTAATGCTTTAGCTGTGTCCGGCAATATGCAAATAAATAATAAGTAAATAATACAAACTGACAGCCTTTGTAAATGACAAGAATAAATTGATTAATTATGAGATTAACTTTAAGTTTTTTTGTTAACAAATAGAAAATAATACAATAGCAATAAAAACATTAAAGAAATTATAAAAAACAATGAGTGATTTTGATTTAATATAAGGGTTTTTTACGGAGTTTAGTAGCAAGTTATTGCTGGTATAATTATTTATAAATGGATAAGAAAGCATAATTCTGTAAAATAAAAGCACCTTTTAAGAAAATTAGTAAATTTGGAGGGTGTATAAACCGGAATGATTTACTGCGGAATACCCGCATACAAGGCATTTTTTTCTTCTTTTCAGGAGTTTTTTCCTGATATTGTGCCATCTGGGTTTGAACTCAAATTTGGGGCGGGCTTTTGGTTCTGTATTTCGAAAGTGTTTTAGCGTTTGTAGTTTTTTAGGTTTAAACTGAAGAAAAACTGAGAAAACTACGATTTTTTTATTTTATTTTTTCTTTTTGTTTTATTCCATTGTTTTTAATTAATTGGCGAGGTGGCCAATGTATGTGCAAAAAATTGAGAAAGTAACATATTTATAAGTACACATTACTAAAATATATTTATTGTAATAAATTCCTTGTTAAGGGGCTTAAATTTTAAATAAAAACACTTTTTTTTTGTCTAAGTTGTCCCATTAATTACGTTTTCCGGAAAAATAATCATCGAAACGGGTTAATTTATATCCATTATGGTAACTAGTGATGTTTTCGGAGCTCCAAAAACAAAAACCACTTATGAACTTGGGAGCTCCGCCTTATTTTTATAATGATTTTTGAATAATTTTAAAATGATGACAGATTATTTTTTAAGGCCTTGCCGCCCTTAAGTCAGTTACCCCAATTAAATTATTTTTTATAAAATTGATTATTATTTAACTTTTTCAACCGTTAACAATAAAACATTATAAGTAAAAATGTATAATAATAAAAGTGACGCTTACGTTCAGGAAAAGAATTTCCGTCCATAATTTAGGTTGTAATTTTTTAATAAGTAATTTTAACAAGTAAAGCCATATACAAAATGGCTGTTTCCAAGAAAATTTAAAGTAAATTTTTTTATTGAGCATAGTTCGACTATTTTGTGAAAACGACAGAAGATCACTAACAACGAAAAAAAAACTTCGAAATGTATGTGGAGTTCCATACAAAGCAATGCATTTACATATATACCCACGCTTGCAGTAAGTTTTCTGGATCTTAAAAAACCTTTGGGCACACAGTATGGAAAGCACACTCTTTTAATACGGTTGGCTAATCAGAGATCACCACTGATTAGAGAAAAGTTCGCCTTGCATGTGGCCAGTCTTCGAAGTAACAGCAGCTGCGGCATTAATTTTCGTAAGTATTAAACAAATAGGGTCTTTTTTTGAAATTAAGTCAAATTAAAAAATATCAGAGTTAAAGGAGCACTGTCACAAATAAAATCCCTATATTGCCCAAACAGGTTTTCTCCTTAAATACCAAAGCTACTTTTTTTTAAATTTGGTATTTGGTATGCTCCACCACAAGGTTACAATATTTTTAAATTTCAGCTCAATTGGTTCAGTATTAAAGAAACAGTCCGGTTCAGGGGATAGAGGAATTTGATTTGTGACAGTGCTCCTTTAAGGACATATCCATAATAAAGTAATCTTTTTTATTACGTTTACTTTGGATATACCCTTTATTATTATGTACCTGAAATTTCCAGCAACTTCCATTAAAAAGTTGTGCCACGTTTCCGGACAAATATAATCAACTTTTGTTTCTGTTTTTCCTAAAATATATGGCTGTTTGTAGCTACAAAATATAAACTAGATAACATTGTTTTTTATGTTGATTAATTTCTGAGAATAAAAACTAACAAAAAACTGTTTATTTTTATCTTTAGTTAACAAAAACGTTTGTAACATTATATAGCTTGACGATTTGTTTTTTAATAAAAAAATATTATTCCCTTATAATTAAAAATATGAAAAAAAAATTAGAAAAAAATATGTTAATCTGCGTATTAAAGGGCCTGCTGAGTGAATCCTCCCTTGTTAATATATATTTTTATTCCATGTCACATGAACACTAACATTAAGTTTTCTCAGCAATACCGACCTATGTTAAAGAAATTGTCCCTTATAAACAATAAACTAATAGAAAAGTATATTTGAAATAATTTATCATAATATTCACGCCAACTGCAATCCAGATTGTTTCAGTGTTTAAAATGTAGCTGGGTATTACAGATTTATTAGTTTTTCAGACTTTCCAGAATGCATTTGGAGTAATCCAGAATGTTTATTAAAAGCGTTTTGTTATTAATAGTTTTATCTTTAGCAGTCTTTGTGCTTGTTAGCTTAGTTAAATTGCAGGATATTTATTTTTTGCAGTAGTTAATTGCATTGGCACTAATTCTGGATTGCTTATTAAAATTGTTATCTTATTATGTTCTATCTGTTTAGCAGTCTTTCTGCTGCACCTGGTTAATCCCAGCATGTTTATTTTTTTAAGTAGTTAACTGCATCTGGAGTAATCAAGAATGTTTATTAAAAGGGTTTTGTTATTATGTTTTATTTGCTTAGCGGTATTTGTGCTGCACCTGGTTAATTAATTCCAGGATGTTTATTTTTTCCAGTAAGTTATAGTAGATTAATCCAGATTGTTAAAAAAATTTGGTTGTTTATTGCTGTTAGTTTTATCTGCTTAGCAGTATTTGTGCTGCACCTGGTTAGATCAGGACTGTTTATTCTTGCAGTAGTTAACTGCATCGGAGTAATCAAGATTGTTAAAAAAATTTTATTGTTATTATGTTTTATCTGTTTAGCAGTTTATATCTTTATTGGTTAATTCCAGGATGTTGTATTTTTGCCAGTAGTTAACTGCATCTGGAGTAATACAAATATAAATGATAATATTCTATTTATCTGTTTAGAGTAGCGTCTTTTGCTGCACTTGGTTGATTCCAGGATGTTTTTGCTTGCAGTATGTAACTGCAGTCTGGTGAGGTCCAGAATGTCTCCTTTTTATATAAATTAGAATGTTTTCCCTAGTGTGAAGCTTATTAATGTATAAGGTTTTTATTTGTTTACAAAAAATTGTTTTATATGGATATGTATTTGTGTATATTTTCATGTAAAAAGTTGTTAGGTAAATTAGTAAGATTCTGTGTAGTTAACCGATGAGGGCAGCACGGAGGCGTCTTTAAACTTATGCCCGTAACGCCATAGTTTGTAGGTATATAAGTTAATAGTTTTGTTTTTATTTTAGTTTTATAGTAGTGTTTTGTGAAAAATTTTTCGTGTTTGCATTAAAAATAGATGTCTTATCATTATTTCATAATTAAAGGTTTGCACTGCATTTATCTTCTATACCTTGTTTGTTCTATAATTTTATATTTTATTTTTATCCAGTAAATTAAGTTTGTTCTATAATCAGCTTGTATGAGCATTTCAATTAAAATTTCAATTAAATTTGAACTACATTAAAAAACATAATAATAGAATTTTCTGCATTTTATGTTTTATGTTAAACACATTCTTTTATTGAAATTCCTGATGATTTTTTTTTTTACTGAGGGTCACAATAACGTTACGGCGCACGCTAACCATAATAGGAGAACTTGTTTAATTCTGGAATTAAGTGTCTTTTTTATTTACTATGATAAGGGTATTATTATTTTCTAATATTTATATATTAAAATCTAGATTTTATCTCTGAGATATGGTTTGTAAGATAAAAAAGAAAGCTCATGAATGAGTATGCAGAGAGTATGGAATTTTTTAGCAGCCACGATTTTTCCTTGGTACTTATTTGGATGCGCTTTTTATTGACTTATTGATCAAATATGTATTTTGAATACAAACAGATAAAAAACCTCTGACAATAAAATAAAAGTTTTCCAACAACAGTGAGGTAGTCTTTTGTCCAGCCTACAACATACATTTAAACGGTGGCAAAATTTTATGCCTT
This sequence comes from Microlaimidae sp. YZB2_3, assembly GCA_030248175.1. Lineage (NCBI taxonomy): Eukaryota > Metazoa > Nematoda > Chromadorea > Desmodorida > Microlaimidae > Microlaimidae sp. YZB2_3. The sequence continues at coordinate 41,067 of JASAMX010011986.1, forward strand.
TTACTATCTTTTAGACCTTTTAACCTTTTTTTATAGTAAAAAAAGAGAACTTCTTCCAGATAATAATGCCCCTGCACACACCGCTGTTTCGTTTTAAAGCCCTATATTTACTTTTTGGCGATATTTTCACGGCACTTTGAACATGTACCCATACACATAAGTTAAAGCCCTAACGACCTGTGTGTGTGCCAGAAACATGATTTGCTTTGCCCCTTTTCTAACACACTGTTTTTTTGTAAAAAAATACAAAGTAGCTATTAAAAAATTAAAAACTATTTTGTTTAGGCTAAATAATTGTAAAGCAGCAATAATTTAGGCCATGAAAAGACAAAGCAAAAAAAAAGTCTTTTAGAAAGTAGACTATTTAAAAAATGAGCTGAGAATAGGACAGGAAAAAAATAGGGCAGGGAAAAAGGGCGATAATCTTTACTACGATCATTATAAAATAAATGTGACTTTGGTTTATAGTTTTTTATTGTATATATGTGTTAAAGAATATAGGAGTCGTTGTTACAAGCATTTTTTGCTGATTCTGACTCAGTTTGTTCTAAGTGTGTGTGTTAACACACAAAAGCTATGAGCTAGTTACGGGTCGATATGTTTGTAATAAGGAATTCGTACATGGCTTGTGCAGTTGTTCACTAAATAAAAAAAATGTAAACCATATGATAATCATTTTTATCTTGGATCAAAAGGCATTGGAAAAAATCATGGCCATTTTGCTATTTTGACATCGCGTAATTGTCACTTTCGCAATTTAATGTTGTACTAAATTTTACGAATACAAATAAAACTTCTAACTTAAAAAGTTGGGATTTTACAGCTATTAAAGATTGTTGTGAGTATTTCATTTGATGCATTTCGTTTGACTATAAAACAATTGCAGTCAATTTGCGGTGTTATTTTTTCACCAAATAAAACATATTATGATAAAACAGTCAACATTTTCTATTCAGTAAGCTGCTGTATAGGCTAAATTTTTATAGTACACTCCACATAGATTTCTAACTAAAGACTGCTTTAAAATCATTAAGACTTTGAACTTAAAAACTTTAAAAAAAAAAAAAACAAAAAAACCACGGCGCTACGGGTTAATATGCGTTTAATATATTCCATTGTGTAGTTTAGACTATTGTTATTAAATAAAATTAAAAAAAAAGTTATATTCGTCAATGACGCCATAAATAACACGGTGAAAAAACCTGGGTCTCAAAAGAAAAACATTTTTTGTTATTAGGAGATAAGACACGCTGCTTGATATGCTGTTAGAACAAGCTTTTCTAGCGGTATTTTCTGAAAACTTAAACAGGGATTGTAACAGTAAACTTTTTATGGCGGTTGTAATGGGCCGCTTTACGTGTTTATTACTAAAAATTCATTTACAGTTTCCAATTTCATATCAGACGTTTGGGATTTTTTTGCTGTTGGCCACATTAACAAAAATAATACCCCAATCGTAATCCATTTTAAGAGCTTTCTTGGGAACCAACAGCTTTTTGGAGGTGGCTTTTTTATTGGTTTTAATTTTCCACACAAATAAAAATGAAAACTTGAAAACCAACAGTTTTTTGGAGGGTGACTTTTTTTTATTGGTTTTAGTTATTTTAAACCAATAAAAATCAAAAACTTGATTACATACAACGTTTTTTAATAAATCGTTTGTGTAAAAATCCTAATATTAAGCTTACAACTCCCTGTCAAGAAAAGCTACGCATTTAAAATTTGGCCATGCTTCAAGCCCTTTACACTGCAGTAGCAAAACTTTTGCCATATAAAAAGCTTGGAGAATTTTTTAACTTTAAAAGTTTTGCAACAAAAATCAGCTTTAAAAGGTTACTTCTACAACTAAAGTTTAAACACCTAAAGTGTTTTTTTATATTATTAGTGGTTATAAAAAAATTAACCCAAATGCGCATTTTTTTGACTCCTCTTTAGCAATCCCGAGGGGTCGTTTCAAAAAAATTTTTTCGTTTTATAGAAAGCTTAAAAAATGGTGCAAGATTGGTGTATCACCTTTTTTTGTGTAGCCAACACCCAAAGAAAAAATAACCCAAATGCGCATTTTTTAACTCCTCTTTAGCCCTCCCGAGGGGTCGTTTCAAAAAAATTTTTTCTTTTTATAGAAAGCTTAAAAAATGATGCAAGATTGGTGTACCACCTTTTTTTGTGTAGCCAACACCCAAAGAGCTCCAAGTCTCCGAAGCGAAATCCGGACCTGTGAACAAATTTTTACGTTAGAATTTTAAAGACCCTCAAATCCTCAGTACTATTCAAGATTTTCGGCTGTATGTTTTGCGCTCTGGAAATGAAAATGGAAGGAGCTATGATTAAAGATCATCACATTCATTGGGGATAATTTTTTTTTCCAAGCGCTCATTCGCTGAAAGTTATTTTAGTTTTGTTCTAATGCTGTGGAAATCTTTAACACTGAACAACTTCCGTTTAGATAGGAGGGTCATCCTATCTAAACTTCCGTTTAGATAGGATGACCGATGACGTTAGTTAAAAAACATGAAAACAGACCGCAAAAAAAATCATAATTAATGAAGCTCAAATTTAAAAAAAAAACTTTTTCTGACAGCATAACCTAGCTGTGTTCTTATCTCTTACCAATAAAAAACTTTCGCTTTTTTACCGTAGTAATGGCTAAATTTATGAACATTACTTTTTAATCATTAATTTATAGTCTTAAGCCTAAGCTACACACTAATATAAACACCATATTAATTTATTGCGCCGTTTATGAGATATAACGTTTTAAATTTAAAATTTTTTTGCTAGTGTCAATCATTTTAACACGAACTTCAGTCCACATTTTTTCTGTTTAAACATACGCATAGTGTGAAATTGCTCTTTTTCTCTATTCTTAGATCATTTTTCAAGGCTAGTGTATTTCTGGAACATTTTTTTTTAAATAAAGTGACTTTAAAATAAAGTAAAATTAACCATTCTAAAACGTATAATGATAACACCTTCTGGAAACAATTTTAAGATATCAAAGATCTTTTAGCTTTAAATTTAAGTTTTTCTCAAACAGGATTAAAAAAAAACAGATATTTAAAAAAAGGTTTTAGTTATGGTTTTACAAGTGTTATGTGTTTTTTTGTTATGTTAATCTTATATTACTAATTAGAAACCAAAGATCCATATTTAAAAGAAATGAAGAAATAAAGCAAAGACTTTTCGCTAAGGGCAGTATAAGAGCTTTTTAAAGCACAACAACCGTATACAATGAGCCTTTGTTGGTGTATGGTGTGTTTTTCCAATTTTCCAATAATTTCCAATTAGAATTAAAGTTTAAAATGAAAAAAAAACTGAAACAAGCTGTTTTTCTAAGGGTATTTCGCTCTTTTCAAAAGTAAAACCTTGATTTTGAAATATAATAAGAATAATACAAACACTATATAGGGTAGTTCATTTAATTTCGGCACTCTTCCAAATTGGGCATTTTTGATTTTGGACTATATTTTTGGTAATCCTGAACGGAATACGACGTTTGGTAGCTCAAATGAGAGCTAATCACATGTAAATGACTGTCGTGAGCTTTTTATTTGTTATTTTAAAATATTTTCATGTGAAATGGTGTTATTTATAAAAAATAAAATCAATAAAATCAGTTTAAAAATTAAACTGTGCTGGTAAAATTTAGTCTATTTTCCAAATTTTCAGTCCCCGTGGTTCTACGTTGCGTATGTGGTGAGCAATCGTTATAAAATAAAATAGTGTAATTTTGGCACACATATTGCTGTAGGTAAAAACGGATTGAATTAAGTGGAATTAAGTGGTGTTAAATTGTAGTTGTAAATAGTTAAAAGACAACGTTGAAATGTGTAGGGGTTATAGCAGTGCACTTAAACTCGATTAAGGTGGTCCTTTTAAAAAGTGCCGAAATTAAATGCACTTTTTTCCCAAAATTTGCCCATTTTGATACCATTTGGCATTTTAGCTGTAACTTTTTACCAGTTACACGTTGAACAACAAGTAGAAGCTTAAAATAAAGAAAACTGTCTTGAGATAATGATAGGTTTTAAAATTTTTGAAAAACTGAGAAACAATCGATTATTTGTAAAGTGCCGAAATTAAATGCACACATTTATTTTCGGCAATTTTTTTTTAAACTGATTTAATTAAGTAAAAAAAAAACAAGTGAAACTTATATGACGCAACGCAGTATCGTGAAAGCTTCAAAATGAGCTATCAAACATGAAAATCGGGCCATACAGTGAAAAGTAACATTGGAAAAACGAAAAAGTGCCGAAATTAAATGCACTACCCTACTAACTGTAAAACCAAAGAAAGATTATTTTTGTGAATCGCTAAACTTATTAAACATTTTTCGAAATAAAACAATTTTGACGTGGCTTCTACAAAGGTTATTAATATTTTATTTATAAAAGTGATATAAAAAATGTTTTGACCAAGCAGTAGTATTATTGTTAGAAACTCGTTAACCGCTGGTTGTAACTTTTTTTACAATACAGTTTTTTCTTAGTATAATGCCTCATGATCGATTGGTATTAGTCGTGTACTGATTTGTTTTAGTCATTTAGGAGGAAATATCAAAACCAAACGTTTTCATAGAGCATATTGTAAAAAGTGGGATTAAAAAATTCTGCGTTTCTAATTTGTTAAAAAACACATCATACATAACCGTACAATTTTAATTGGTCCTGTCATTTTTTCATACAATATACTTAGGAGATCAATCAGATAATTTAACCTTTTTTATCATTGATGAAGCACAAGCTTTGAGGATTACATCCAGCATGAATTGAGACTTTCTTCAAGTTACGCAGTTCCAACTCTACCAAACGTGTTCCGAATTCTGTGCATATACTGGCATTAAATATTGAAGAAAAAGAATAAAAACAAGACGTCATTGTTTTTTAAACATATTTTTATGAGTTTTAGCTACCAATAAAATTTTAACCATAAATAAGGTTTACAAAACACAATTAAAACAATTTGAGTAGTCATATAACATCAACTTGCAAATACTGTACTAACTTTACTTGAGGAAACTTATTTTATTTGCAGTTTTTGGATTTTACTTTAGCAGTTTTTTATCATTGAGCAAATATTACTTTTATACTTTGCTTTAAAACCCATTATATATATATATATATATATATATATATATATATACATATAAAGGAAGGAAAGGTTTTTCCTTTATATGTTTTACCTTTTCCTTTAGACGAAAAGTAGTTTATGGTTTTAACCCAGTACCAAGTCCTAATT